>JAQQSW010016604.1:0-11636 GCA_028646575.1 Pseudocheirus occidentalis | reverse complement strand
GGGAGGGGCCTTACAGTGGGATCAATGTTCTGGGCTGGGGGGTAGGGGCAAAAAGGGGAGAAAATCTGTAACTCAAAACCTTGTGGAAATGAATGATGTAACCAAGAAAATAAATTAAAATTAAAAAAAAATAAACAGTTAATAAACTGTTATAAAAAAAGTTACAATTACTGTTTGTGAATTTCCCTCCATTCTATTATCATTAGGGGGCATTCTGGGAAGATGGTGGAGTAGGTCAGAAATTTCCGAGCTTGCCAGATTTTCTTCACAAACAGATAGAAAATAGCCATGAAATGAATGTAGAACAGCAAAGATAAGGGGTAAAGCAGTCATCCTCCTGAGGTAACTTGGGAGAAACTCAGAAAAGACGAGACCTCAAGGGATTGAGGTTCCACCTGAGTGAAATGTAGACACTTGATTCAACAAACAGTGAGCCCCAAGGGCAGCTCTCTTAGAAAGTTGACTTAACCTCAACGAATTTCACCTCACAAACTTTCACCTCATGAACTTTTATCTCACAAACTTTCATCTAAGAAACAGCAGACTGAGTGGGGAGAAGATTGAAGGAACCCTCCCCTGCACCTCCCCTCCAATGTCGCTGTTTCTGGGAAGCCAGGCCTAGTGGTACTGGCCAGAGGTGAGCTGGGCTGTGGCTGTAGGCGAGATGGAACTAGCATGCGAGAGGTGAGTGGAGTCAAGGAGTGAGAACATTTTGGGGACAGTGTGGCTGGGACACTTAACAGTAAAAAGACAGTTTTTACTCATGATATTTTCACTCAAGCCTATACCCAAACAATTATCAGGAGAAGTCCAGAGAAGCCAAGTCATCTTCAGATACACATGGGAGCCTTGATCTCATTTAGGGAACGATGAACTCTTAATAAATATAGTGATATACTGAGAAGCAGAATTGTTTCATATTTCTAGAAGTTTCCGAATGGAGATTGAATACTGCAGTTGAGCTTAAACATTCTAGGTGTCAGAGAAAGTAAAGAAATTTTTTTTCACAGAAATGGAGATCAACATTTTTCAGTGACTGGGAACTTATTACTTGATTTAAGCCCCATTAAAAATCTATCAGAAGCAGCTTGGTGGGTCAGTAGATAGAGCACTTGTTTCTGAGTCAAGTTAAAATCTGGCCTCAGACGTTTGCTAGTTGTGTGATTCTGGGCAAGTCCCTTAACCTCTGTTTACTTCAGCCCACCAGAGAAGGAAATGGCAAACCATTCCAGTATCTTTACCAAGGAAACCCCATGGACAGTTTTGATGTACTATGGTCAGTGGATTGCAAACAGTCCGACACAACTGAACAGCAACAACAACAAAACCCTGCTTTTTGTAATCAGGGTTAGACTTGGAAAAAAGAACCATTCAGTAAAGGTAATATGAGATGTGTTCATTTGTCATGAAGAATTAAAGAATGTGATGACATCTTTTTGAATTTAATACCAAATCATGCAAAACAACTGATTACAACAAAAGGGAGACACTGCATACCAAAAGGGTTGATTTAAAAAAAAGTTTTTTTGAGTTGTAAAAAGTTGTAAAGTTTATTGTACATCAGTACATTTTATTATATTATTCTGTTCAAGTTAATTTGAACATCACTGTACTTAGGTACTGGGGAGCTGTTAATGGTGGCTTTATTATAGTCACTCATGTGGCCCAATAGATTTCTTTTTTTCCCCCCAATAGATTTCTACAACAATTGTTTGTTTCTGGCCCCATACAGAGGCTATAGCAGTTGGAGGTAGAGGAGCAACCATGTGACAAAGTGGGGAAAGTTTCTGAGGGTTGCTTCTCTAGCAGCCCCAAGTCAAGAGTCCTATAATACAGCCTTTTAACTTAGAGGAAGACGTTTTCCTAGGTCATGTGATCCAGAAATCTAGCCTTCCAGTAGAAAAAGTGAGGTTTTTTTAGGGGGTAGCACAAATTCAGAGGTTCCCTTGCAATTAAGTATGAGTCTTGAGAATTTAGGGATTAGGTTTGCTATCAAGAAAAGGGAAATTTTCTGGTCACTGTGATAGAGAGATGACACATAATTAAAAAGTTATGGCAACATTGAGAGGCAGTGTGGTATAGTGGGTAGAAGAGCAGCCCATAGAGACTTGAAGGTCTAGTCTCAAATTCTCCTCTGACACACACTTGCTCTGTGGCCAAAGAAAAGGATTTCACATTTGGCTGTAGGTGCCAGAAAGAACCTGGCTAGGAACTACTGTAATAATATAGGCTGAAAAATGACCTGGATTTTGTACTCCTTGTTTGGTAAAGGGATAGGGACTTGATCTGTAATTTCATTGGTATATGGATCTCTCAGCTGAGAAACCAGGTACCAGGTTTCTACCTTTTCTGCCACTTATAGTTTTAGGGGGTGCCTTAGAGTATGGAGAAGTGAAACAATCTGCCCAGGATGACACAGTTAATACATGTCAGAGGCAGGTTTGAATTTAGCTCATCCTGGCTCTAAGTCCTGTTCCCTTTCCATTACATCAGCTTGCTTACACCTCGAAATTAGAGTAAGTTATTTCAGTGGTGTAGATCTAACAGAAAGGGAGAGGTTTCCTGTATAAAAGTACCAAGTGTGTTTCCCTTCTAGGGCAGTACAAATCAAGGGATGATGCTATGAGTCTGAGATATCACATATATCCCTTTGGAAAGGACCAAGAAGGGGAAGCTAAGTGGTGCAATGAATATAGCACAGGCTAGCCTCAGATACTTGACACTTGACTAGTTTTGTGACCTCGGGCAAGACACTTAACCCCAGTTGCCTTGCCTTGCCTTACCTCCTCAAAAAAAAAAGAACACCAAGAATACCTCTATAAGAGTACCAAGTATATTTCCCTTCTAGGGCAGTACAAATCAGGGGATGATACATCCCTTTGGAAAGTAGGACTTATTAGAATATTAGGAGCTTGACTATTTGGTAGCCCCAAATTGATTCCCCAATAGGAAACCATGCCCCCAAACTAGTTGGATTTTGAAGGGAGTCCAAATTTTAGGGTGAGACTATTAATCTGGAGAAATTTAGAGCCTTGTGTGAAGTGGGAATCTCTAGAAAGGGAGGACTGTATTGGTTGTTTTGAGTATTTTTTGTGTATACAGCATTATTTATAGGTTTTTATGATTCTTTTCCATTTTCTCTTGGTAGAATAAAAGTTAACTTGTACCTAATACATTATCTGGACAACTTGTATGGAATTTGGGTACCCTCTTTATCAATGTCTGCAGACACCTAGACAGAAACAATATGCAGAGAAATAAGGGGTCACTATGATTCAAGAAAAGTATTGTAATTTGGGAGTAGTTGCAAGGATTGGGTTTACTCCATATAAACTTAGAACTTTGGTAGTCTGGATCATGGATGACACATAATTAAAAAGTTATGGCAACATTGAGAGGCAGTGTGGTATAGTGGGTAGAAGAGCAGCCCATAGAGACTTGAAGGTCTAGTCTCAAATTCTCCTCTGACACACACTTGCTCTGTGGCCAAAGAAAAGGCATATACCATCTCAGTATCTTAAGATTACTCTCTAAGATATCTGAGTTTCTGATCTATAATTCAGCAGTGATGGAGATTTCCACATTGGTTGTTGCTTATACCTATGAAATCATGGATATGAATGAAAAAAAAAGTCGTTAAAAAAACTGCCCAGAAAACTTCATTGGATTAAATAATCTTTTCCCATATTCATAATAAAAAAAATAAACGTAGGAAAGAAATAGCTGAGGAGAAGAAAATCTGAAGGTGCTTGAGGCACATTCATGAATCCTTACCTTAGTTCTTGAGATATTTCTGAACAGTCATCCATCATTTGGAAAGGAATATTGTTTTCTCCTCACTGCCACTTAGCTTCCTCCAAGGTTCAACTCAGGGGCCATTTTCTACTGGAAACCTTTTCTATTTCCCTTACTTAGTTGTGTCTTCTCTTCACATGATTACTTTTCTATGGCTTCTCCCCAGTCAAAAATATTCCCAGAGGGCAAAGATTATGCTTTAATTTTGTCTTGTCTTGCAATCCCAATGGCCTAGCACAGTGCCTTGTATACAGTAGATGCTTCATATGATTGTTTTGGATTGGATTGAATTTAGAAACACTCAGCCAAAATGTCATTCAGGACAGTGCCCAAGGTGATCACGGCAACTTAAAGCAGGCTTGTACCCCATACCTCATGTTAGCAATTAGTTCCACTCTCTTTCCTCACTACCATCTTATTACAGCAAATAAGGGGCAAAATGGATTGATTAGAAATTCTCTTTTCTGCTCACATTGATTTGGGTGGAGTTGTTAACAAGCAGTAAAATGAACCAAACGCTGAAGGGAAGAGGAAGAGAAGTAGGTTTTGGAAAATAAGTCAACTGAATAGTCTGATGCCAAATGAGCAAGAATTACTGTATGGTAAGCAGGTCGTTTGAATTTGAGAAATGCTGCTAAAAATTTTACCCTTTTCTTTGTAAATTTGGAAAGGTGTTGTGTCTTTAGATCTAGGCAATGGAACATTGAAAGTTGTCCTGCCCCTGATGATTTATTGTGCTTTACAAAAAGTGCCTATGTTCAGGATGTAGTTTATTCCCTGACAAGACTTTAGATCAGCATTAAAGTCTTTCTGTGGAAAAACAAAAGATTTGGAAATGACATCAGAGAGTCGTCTAATCAATCTCTCTGTCTCTATACAGGTCTTTTGTCTAACAATCATGGACAGATGGGTATCTCTTTAATGCTTCCCCACTGATACCACCTGCCACCTTTCCATTATCTATTATTTCCCTTCTTTCATTTTTTTTCTTTTTGATGCCATGCCATATCCTGTGCAGAAAAATTCAGGCCTGCCTTCCTCTGCATACAAACCTTTACCAGCTCCTGTACATCTCAGTGTCCTGGCAACCAGACGTGGTGAGTTCAGTGATGGTAGCCTTGGAAAGAAAGTGGTTCTGGGCAGCCTTGTGATATTTAAGTATCATGTAATCCCTACCAAGAGGCCTGGGGGTGGAAGCTGTGTGGGCAAGAGATACAGCTTCTAACTGTTCTTGTAAATATTCATAAAAACACGGCAGTTTCTCTAAATCCCCAGTCAGTGAAAACTATTTCTCCCTCTACATCCTGCATCCGTTTTTTCCCCTTTTATTCTTTTTGTCTGTCTTGAATTCCTTCCCACAATTGTTTTTTTCCTTTTGTGTTCTTGAATCACAGCTAGCTACCCATTGCCTCATAGACCCTGGTACCATCCTGCTATATTTCTTTTCTAAGCAGTGACCGGCTGCTGGGAGCCAGGGAAATGAAAGGCAGCATCTATACCAGGGATGTGGCTTCTTTTCTCTTCTTGGTTCCTTGTTCCTGAGGAACACAGCAGTTATTCTGCCCAGAAACTGATGGGGATTTCTGAGCAACCTGGCATATCTGAAACATTTTTCTGACTCGTTGAGCTGGCATATACTGTTAGATCAGCACTGGCAGGGCTCCATGCAGCCTATCACCAACAGTGGGTGTTGCTGTAAGCACCAGTTCTGATCATGGTGAGATGAGTTTAGTGACTCTCCCCCTTGTTCTAGTGAGTTTAGGAAAAGCATTCACATTACAGCTGATAGGAGTCCAATCCCCAAGTGATTGTTGCTAATAAAGAAATCTAAGGGGGGAAAAAAAACCACGTTAAGAACTCTGGGTACAGGTATATTTGACAGACAGCTTTGAGAGGTGTGGAGTAGGACAGGTTGTGTAGAAAGGGTAGAAGTGAAAATATCATGGACCAAATTGGACAAAAATACAGGGCTCTTCCTGCTCCCATCAGTGAGTATAGTGCCTTAGGTTACTTCCCTAGGAAAGTGATTGATTATGGAGTGCTTTATAATTATAAAGTTCCTGAAGAGATTATCTATCATCTTCTGTGTGTACAGAAAGTCATATAAATTTATATGTTGTTCAGTTATTTCATTTGTGTCTGACTCTTGGTGATCTCATTTGGGATTTTGTTGGCAAAGATACTGGAGCAGTTTACCATTTCCTTTTCCAACTCATTTTTTTTTTTTTGGAGGAGGGAAGGCAAAGTAATGGGGTTAAGTGACTTGCCCAAGGTCACACAGCTAGTAAGTGTGTCAAGTATCTGAGGCTGGACTTAAACTCAGGTCTTCCTGACTCCAGGACCTGTGCTCTATTCACTAGCCACCTAGCTGCCCCTCTCCAACTCATTTTACAGGTGAAGAAATGGAAGCAAACAGGGTTAAGTGACTTGCCTGGGGTTCCATAGCTAGTTAGTAGCTGAGGCCAGATGAGTCTTCCTGACTCCAGGCTGACACTCTATCCATTGTACCACCTAGTTGCCTTACATATTTATATTACGTTTGTATTACATATTCTTTATATTGAAATTATTTTATGAGAGGAAATGTCACAAATGGATAGAGAGCTGGCTGAAGAGCCCCAAAGACTTGGTTTTAAATTTTGCTTCTGATATGAACTAGCTGTGTGTTTTTGGTTTAATGATCTAGGCCAGTGGTGTTGAGCTCAGATAGAAATGGGGGCCACTAAACCATACATAAGGATCCATGTCAACCACATATTTGCTTAGAAAACCACGTATTAACATTACCTATATTCTATTGTATTTTTACTTGTTTTGTTAATATTTCCCAATTACATTTTAATCTGGTCCAGACCTCACTGGGAAGTGTTGGGGGCTATCCTTCTGCCCTAGGAAATATGATAAATTGCAAAGGAAGAGCTAATTTACATTAGTAGAGAACTCTCTACACTGGTAAAATCATAGGTTTATTTCTTATCCCAGTATTTTTTTTTATAAATAGACAAATATTTGTATACACATATATAACTTTTTTGTTGTTATTGTTCTGCCTTTTTTTTGTATCCTCAGGGCTTAGGAGAGGTCCTGGAACACAGTGGTTACTTAATTAATGCTTGACATGACTTGTTGGTCAATTCCATTCAATTCTATTTCATTTTTTTCAGGATCTTATTTGAATTTACTCGAATTTCAGGGAGCCCTCAAGGATAGAGCAGGACCGGGTTATCTGGAATGAATTCATGGACTCAAGCAATCTTTAAGTCAAGTCAGCAAAAGTTTATTTTTACCCTATTCAATGGGCAAAACTTCTTAAGGAACCTGTGACCTTAG
This sequence comes from Pseudocheirus occidentalis, assembly GCA_028646575.1. NCBI lineage: Eukaryota > Metazoa > Chordata > Mammalia > Diprotodontia > Pseudocheiridae > Pseudocheirus > Pseudocheirus occidentalis. Next base: position 4,511 of record JAQQSW010016604.1, on the reverse strand, counting down.
AGGAGTACAGTTAAAGTTTATGTAGAAAAAAATTATAGTAAAACATGTGCCAAGTATGCTGATTACGTGATTCAGAGCAGGATTAGAGAGTAGTTAAGGAGTGGTCAGTTCTTAAAGGAACATGCACTTTTAGTATCTATTGCACAATTGTTTTACCCAGAGTTCAGCAGAAAATGCCCATGGAGGGAGCACAAGGAGGTACAGTTTTAAGTCTGCTACTTCACTAAGTTAACCAGTGGTCAGGGCTGACTGAGGAATGCCCAGTCTGCCGCCAATTAATATCTTGTTTGAAAAGATAGATGCAGGGAGCATATATATGTCTAAAGTCTAGGATACACATAATGAGGAGTCCAGGATGCATATGATGAGATAGGGAGTTGGTATAGATTATCCAATGGATATTGACAAACCAGTCGAAACTAATAATTCCTACAGGTGCAGTTTGTTACTATACCAGGGAGAAAGATAAGTGTTTTGCTGGGGCCTGCTCATGAGTAATTGCTAGGCATAGTGTTCTTGGGCTGGAGAGAAACTGCCAGGAATAGAGTTTTGAGGCTAGGGAGAAATATGGTCTTAGAATTGGAGTCCAAGCACAGGCACCCAAGCACCCCATTATCGAGCATGGTCCTAGATAGACTATAAAGGAAGTAATAATGATAAAAAGACCACAGATTTAAAGTTGGAAAGGTCTTAGAGATCATCTAATTTAACCCCCTCATTTAAAAAAATGAGGAAACAGGCACAGGAAGATTAAATGACTTGTCTAAGTTCACACAGGCAATAAATAGCAGAGCCAGGATTCAAACCTGTATCTGCTGTCCAAGTTCATCATCCTGAGTGGGGTACACTCTCTCTCTGCACCGTCCGTGAAGACTCCTCAAAATGAGCAGGGAGAGAAACTATCAGGAAACCAGAGATAAACTTCTGTTAGGCTGGACAGATCTGAGTCCTGATTTCCTAAGAAATTACACAACCTAGGACCCTTCCCGCCTTCCCTTGCTGTCAATCAGCCTTAAGCCCTTCCAGAATTTTAGGAATCTCTTAGCCCCTCCCCCTTCTTCACATTGGTGTTTGCCAAATAAGGACAGGAACTGTGCCCTGGTTTCCTGTCCCACCTCCCAGCCAATAGGGGGGCTTCTTTGTTATTCACCATTGGGAAAGGTTTTCGAGCTGAGACCGAGAGCCCGCCTTCTAGCCAATGGGAGAAGAGACTGGGGAGGGGGCTGGGAGGGGGCTTGACTGTGTTAGGGTATAAATTCTTGTTCTTGTTCTGTCTTTTGTAATACACCCTCTTCATGCTGGGGGAAGAGAATAAAAACTTCCTTTTCCTTCCTCAAGATACCTCTGACTTTTAATTTTTCTTGGTAAGAGATTTTTGGGGTCCTCTTACCCCACACAATCCTTTCTATAACTTCACTCGGTGAAAATGGTTTGGATAATTTACAAATCTTTTACTTTAATCTTATTTGATCCTTGCCAGACTCTAGTGAGTTATATATATGCTCCTGGTGTCTTCATTTTATAGAGGAGTAAACTGCTTTTTGGAGAGGCTAACTTTTGGCTACTGTAAGGCCTAGGGGCATTTTACACTGAAATTGGCTTCCTCTTTATATGTTAAATAAATTGTCATCATCATTAAAATAAGGACCCACAATTATATATTACTTTAAGGTTTGCAAAGTACTTTCCCTTAGTTAAAAGCCCAAGAGATTTGTTGCTGGACACATTTGCATATAAAAAGCAGGGATGTTTGCCAGAAGGGTAGAGGATAATGACCTTGCCTCTTACCTTTGTTTTTTTTCTTGGACTCATTTGCATACCAATCATAAGAAGCACTTGGGAGATAAGTGAGCTTGTTCAGCTTCAAAACAGTTCCTATGCTGTTTTTTAAAGCATAGTCCCTGAAATGTTGGGGCGGGGGAACATAGAATCTATATAAAAGGCTAAGCTGAGTTATAAAGACCTTCAAATCTTCAGTCTAATAGTGGCTTGGGACAAGAATGTGGATTCTGCCACCAGAAGGAAAGCAGTTCAAAAGATAAAACAAATACCTGTTGGCTCTATCTGACTGACCATTCCAGGTTCCAAAAAAACTTCTTTGGAGGCTATCACAGGAGAAGCTCTTATAGAGAGAAAACTACTTTTCTTTAGTCTAGTGACTGGGTATGCATCTGCCTTTCTTTAAAAGCAAACAAACAACAACAACAACAACAACAACAACAACAACACACCTGAAGATTAACCTCTGGGATCCAACATAAAAGAAAGATGACAAAATTCTCTCTTCCCTTTGTGAGAAAGAGATGGACCTTTACTTGAGGACTTCAGGTGAAGCCTATTAGGTGGCCTTAGAGAATGCTGGGGAGTAGAGGAAAACAGAAATGTGATTCCCCAGGGAGGTACAGATTCAGAAAACAGTAGCACAATAGCATCAATGAGAGTCACTGGGGGGCTCATGTACAGAGGCATGAGCTGTCTTTCTAGGAGTGCACTCTGGTTTCCTGTGTTCCCTATATGTGTATTCCATGTGTTGATGATTATGCCTTTTCACTTTTGTCATAGATGGTGCATATCTGTAGAAGTGTAGGAGTGGGGAAGAGGGTCAGCTATTCTATTATCATTTTTCTTGATATGGTATTTCATGAAACACCTTTCATTTGAATTAATCATGTCCTCTGGGTGTCTAGCAGAATAAGCATTTCGGTGGGGGCTCATTAACTATGGTTTCTCTGGGATACAGATGCAAAGACTAGCTTGAATTTGGAGTAACTTTTTTTGATGAAGATTCACATATTGGGGATGGGGGAAGGGAAATTCTTTTTACCATACTTACTATAATTGTCACATAGTTAGTGTAATTATTATTAATCCTATTTTAGAGAAGAGTTATTTGCCCTCAATCACACAGTAATTAAGTGTCTAAGCCAGGATTTGAACCTATTACTCTTCAATTTAAGGTCAGAGCAATATGTACTATGTGAAGCTGTCTTCTTAGAATAATCAAGAATGAATATTTATTTAGTATGACTATATGAAAGGCATTGAAATAGGTGCTATGGGACATTTAAAGAGTTACAAGGGAAAGAACTTGTCTTCTGGGAATTTATGACATAGCTAGGGAGATATATGCATGAAAAATCAGTAAATGCTAAGTATCAGAGTATTCTGAGTCTGATGAGGTCATTGTAGGGGTATACTATTCCTATATATATATATACTATTCCTATATATAATATATATATATATATAATACTATATATTCCTAATATGTTGTAATAAGCAGACTGCCTCTTGGGCAGATGATCCTAGGTTGACATTGGCATTGTGAAGAGAGGCAGCTCAGCTATGAGAATTGGCAGCAAGTAATAGAAGGATCATCTGAGCTCATCAGAAGTGATATAGATCTCAAGGTCTGGTGGGCTAGGGACCATGATACCACTTGATAGAGGGGATGATGGAAGGAAAGAGGTTTTCTTTTTTTCTTTTTTTTTTTAATTTAATTTTTAAATTTATTTTCTTGTTTACATCATTCATTTCGATGAGATTTTGAGTTACAAATTTTCTCCCCATCTTTTCCCTATCCCCAAACCCAAAACAGCAATCCCACTGTAAAGCCCCTCCCCAGATCTGCTCTCTTTTATGCCCTCCTCTAATGCCCCTCTAACTTTCTGGTAGGGCAGGGAGGGTCTCCCTACCCCAGTTAATAATAATAATTTTATATATATATATATATATATATATATGTTTTTATTTTATTTTTTTTAACATTTGATTATAAGGTTTTAAATTCTAGATTCTTTTGGTTCCTCCCTTGTCACCCACCCTGACTAGAAGGACAAGCAATTCAATACAGGCTGTACATGTGTAATTATGCAGGACATTAGTGAACATATTGTGAGAGGTTGATAATATGTCCCTCCTTCCTCTCCTGTCCCCCCTTGTTCTATTCTCTACGCTGTCCCTGTGCCTTTACGGAAATGTGTGCTTCCAGCAACCCTCCCCCAGACCCTGCCCTCCCCTCCATCTTTCCACCTCTCATCCCCATCCCCCCACTCTCCTGTGGGACAAGATACCCAATTTAGACTTTATGTCATTCTTTCCCTAAGCCAAATTCAATGAGAGTAATTGAAAGTAAAGTAGAAACAGTTATCCCTTGCCTCTTCTATATGGGATGATTAATCCCATTTTGTTTCTCCCTGTCTCCTCTCATTCCAGTCCTCTCCCACCTCAGAATTTCACCTTTTAAAGTATCATCCCTTCCTATTCAATTGATCCTGTACTCTCTATGTACACATATACACACATGCTCAGATATGTATTCATACACATATATAGCCTCCTATATAGACATATGTGTAGGTATACACACACACACACACACACACACACATATATATACACACATTTGTATTCCCTTCACCTATCCTCATACTAAGAAAAGTTTCATAAATTACTATTATTGTTTTTCCATATTGGCATGTAAATAGTTCAACTTTGATAAGTTTCTTATG
>JAQQSW010016603.1:0-11636 GCA_028646575.1 Pseudocheirus occidentalis | reverse complement strand
AAAGTAAGAGAGCAGAGCAGGGGAGAGGCTTTACAGTGGGATTGCTGTTTTAGGGTTGGAGCAGGGGAAGGACAGGGAGAAAATCTGTAATTCAAAAATGTCATGAAAATGAATGATGTAAACAAGAAAACAATTTAAAAAATAAAAAAAGAAAAGAATGCTTGTGGTCACTCACAAACCAGTGTACAAAGCAGAAAAATAGCAAAAATATCTCTTCCTAGACCATACTACCTTGGAAGAGCCACAAAAACTGATAGGTCTTCAGAACTGCCTCTGAAAATAGCTTTAAAAAACCCTGAAGATTGGGACAGTGCACTCTCCACTTGGGAAACCGAGCCCCACTTTAGCACAGAGTAAAAGTCAGGAAATAGGCTGGAAAATGAGCAAACAAGAGAAAAAAATAGAAAGTTACCATGGTGGAGCCAAGATGGCAGTGTAGAAGTAGGAATACTATATGAGTTCCCCCCATAACTGCATAAATACGTGTAAAATATGATTCTAAGCTAAATTTTAGAACCCACAAAGTAACAGAGAGAAAGAAATCTGCTGAAGGCAGCCCGGCAGGTGGACAGGAAGGGTCCATCACAGCACATTGGGAGCCGAGCCCAGCCCCACATGAGCCCACAGTTTTAGCCCATGGGTGGCCCTGAGTGGACTTTGGGAGTGAGGGTTACTGACAGCTATGGCGGTTTCCAAAATTATTAGCCCATAAATGCCAAAGACAAAAGTAAAATGTCAGTGAAGAAATCTGTTAGAACTGGGGGGATGGAGGAGGGTTTAGCAACCCTGCCCTCAAGAAAGAAATGGTGGAGGCATGGCGGCTGTGTAGCCACCTCCACGTGGCTGATAGAAGGGAGAGTAGTTTCGGAGAGGAAAAAGTCAGAAGCAAAATATTTTTGAGAATGGACAGGGTGAAAGGAGAGAATGAGTAGAATAAACAAGGGGAAAATAGGATAGAGGGAAATACATATTCGGAAATAGGTGAAAAAAATTTACAGTGTTTCTCTGATAAATATTTCAATTCTCAAACATATAGAAAACTAAGTCAAATTTATAGAAATAAGAGCCATTCCTCAGTTGCTAAATAGTCAAAGGATATGATCAGGCATTTTTCAGTCAAAGTAATCAAAGCTATCTGCAATCATATGAAAAAATGCTCTAAATCACTATTGATGGAAGAAATGCAAATTAAAACAACTCTGAGCAACTACCTCACACCTATCAGACTGGCTATTATGTAAATAATAGTAAAGTAAATGACAAAAAGAAAAGTAAATGACAAGTGTTGGAGTGGATGTAGGAAAATTAAAATACTAATGAACTGCTGGTGAAGTTGTATGCTGATCCAAGTATTCTGGAGAACAATTTCAAAACATGCCCAAAGGGCTACAAAATCACACAAACGCTTTAACCAAACAATACTACTACTAGGTCTATACCCCAAAGAGATAAAAAATAAAAAGGAAAAGGACCTATGTATACAAAAAAATATTTATAGCTGCTCTTTTAGCGGTGGCAAAGAATTGGAAATGAGGGCATGTCCATCAATTGGGGAAGGGCTGAATAAGTTGTGACATATCATTGTGATGGAATTGTATTGTGCTTTAAGAAATGATGAGCAGAAAGGTCTCAGAAAAACATGAAAAGACTTACATGAACTGATGCAAGTGAGCACAACCAGGAGAACATTGTACACTGTAACAGCACTGTGGTATGATGATCTACTATGAATAACTTGGATATTCTCAGGAATACAATGATTCAAGACAATTTTGTTGGACTTATGATGAAAGGTGTTGTCCATCTCCATAGAAAGAATCTGAATGCAGGTCAAAGATACTTCTTTACTTTTAAGTTTCTTTTCTTTTTGGGGGGGGGGGTCCTGTATTTTCTCTTACAAATTGACTTACATGGAAATGTGTCAAATTGCTTGCCTTCTCAATGAAGGGTTGAGGGGAGGAAAGGAGAGAATTTAGAACTCAACATTTGAGGAATCAAAAAGAATTTAAAAACTGTTTTTACATGTAATTGGGGAAAACAAAATATTAAATGAAATTAAAAAAAAAAGAAACTATCTCAAATTCCTTGGTCCAATTAGCTGGTCTAACATGTAAGAGATGGAGCTGCCATGCCTAGAAATTTGTGTTAGTGAATGACCTCAAAACAGAAAACGTAAAAATGACAAACCTTGGAGAAAAGGGTAACAAAGCTCAACTATTAAGGATCCCAAAGAATTTAGAAAATAATTAAGATCAGTTTTTTTCTTTTGCTCATAGAAAGTAATTCTAATGATTGATATTAAAGTACCCTTGGAAGAATATGTGAAACATTCTAAAAATAGTAAATTCTGAACCCTAACCATGAAGAAAAATAGAAGTTTATTATTTCACTTTCAAATAATTTTTCATTTGAAAGCATAAATACATTTTTGATTGCTACACATATTTTGTGGGTGATTTGACATATCTTTAAGCAAAGAGAAACATGATTACCATTTGGAGAAAAAAATCTGATGAATACCTACAATATTATTTTAAACTGAATCCCTACATCCAGTTCTAGTGTGTCTCCTGAGCTTCAATCTGATAACTGGCTGTAGAAAATCTCCAAATGGATGTAGGCATTCTCAAACAGAATCCATCATCTTTCCTTTCCAAGCTCCTCTCTCTGTTCAACTTTCCTATTTTTTGTTAAGGGCACTATTAGCCTTATAGGTTCTTTGGAGTCAACCTCTCTCTTCCTTTTCCTTCATCCCTCACATCCAATCAACTGCCAAATAAAGTAAATGCCGGGGGGAACATTAGATTGGACACATCCAGAAACAAACAAACACAGCTCAGTTTGAAATATACATCACCTAGAAAGAATTTGGTAGTCTATGTTCTTACAACCATTAGACAGGAAGTAAGTCAAAAAGGTCTCAGAACAGACGAAAGCTGTGACAAAGACCATGTTCTTTATTTCTTCTACCTTGGGTCTTTGGTCAGAGCCCCTTACCCTTACAACTTGAACAATGTCAATTGTCTGGTTTCTGAGTCACAGCTGCTTATGTAGAAAACAGAAGAGACTTGAAGGAGCTGTACAGATAAATGAGCTCACAGCATCAAAAACCGACTGTTGAAGAGACACCAAAAAAAAACCGTAAAAACATAAGACACCCAATCTCAAAAAACACAGCCTAAAGGCAGACAGCCTTATAAACATCAGCAAGCCTGGATAAGATTGATGTAGTAAATTTCAGGATAAGGACTGATATTCACAAGACTGACCTTGAGTCGTCAAGTTCAGTTTACATTACATTCTACATGCTCCGTTTATGAAAACATGGATGTATTGAACACATTTTGGAAATATGTTCACACAAAATGGTTAAAATAGACTACATTTTCTTGATGCTTGAAGGTGAAAGAAAATCTTTAAGTAGAAAATTCAATGAATTCAAAAAGTTCTATTCCCAGAAGTTCCAGATTGCTAAAGTTTTATTTTATCTATACATTTAGACATGAAGTTATCTTTCAACTAGGACCTGAACAAGTGTTGCTGTTTTAAAGTTGTTTTTCAGATTATCTTTCCTTTCACACAGATATACTACCTGCCTATTTCTTCTCTAAACAAAAAATTTATATGCTACCGAAACACTGCAGTGATAAGCTACTGTTGACACAGGCAGTATTGTACTTTTAATCATATCCAAAAAATTTTTAACCATCTCCAACAAGCATCAGAACAAATTAAAATGGAAATGTACATCTCATTTATAAGTTCTGCATCCTTAACACAGGCTTTTTGATAGGTTGTGGTATGTTAACAGGTTCCATTAGGAAGAGAATGGTTATTCTCTCTTCCTATTATTTAGTCAAATGAATTAGGATAGAAGGAAGGAGCAGAGCATAGAGAGACACAGGTTACAGGGTGATTGGATGAACATTGGTCCCCCTAATCGTGGTTGCCTGGCTTCTAGCAGGTTACTAGCTATTGCACTTATAGAACCATGACTGCAAAACAGTTTGGGTGATGGATGATTATGACATATGTATGTGTGTATACTGGGGGAGGAAGTACTAAGGCACAAGAGAATGTAAACCTAAAACATGTATGATTCAGGTCATAAGCTCAGACGCCACTTCATGGCTTTGCAGAAGGCCTCATGCCACCATTTTCTAGTTTCCTCCCTCATTGTCTTACTTTGAGTCACTCTTTGTTGGTGCCTTTCCACCCAAGTTTTAATGGTCACTTCCTGAAATCTGAAGCTGGCATGTATCTGTCTCTTCCTTCATATTTTCCCTCATTGGTCTTCTTTCCTCCTGCATTTCTTCATTTACTTTTTCCCCTCTAGCCTGTCTCTGATACACCATTATTCTGTTTTCCTTCCCATTAGATCTTTTCCTCTTTGGGGGGGCCTATTTATAATAGTTAGAAAAAGACCAATTTAACAGGAAAAGACATTTTTATTTAATCTAACTTTCAAAGGAAGTTATCATTAGAAGAAAATAGTATATTCAATAACATTTCTGTGTGAGGGAATAAACTAAGGTATGTATGAAAATTCTTTCATTTTCTTCAAGGTTTTTCAGTGCAAAGGTTCTATAAAATCCATGATAATATAATTGTACATTGCCTTCGGTTAATAATAATGGCACTTTAATACTACAATAAAGATGATGATGATGATAACTCACTTTTATATAATGTTTTAAAGGTTAGTTGCCTCACTCTAAAATAGAATAATCAAGAAAGCAAAGCCAAGCACTAGACCTATATTAGACCTTGGGAATTAAATAACTTCTCTGGTCCCATTTTCCTTGTTAAGATATTATTGGAATCCCGTCAACAAAATAAAAGCAACTAACCATCTTCTTAAAATGATCTTGAATTGTCTTTTTACAAGCATAAATATATACTCAGGGGATCTGGACAAGAATATGCAATTTATTAGTCACAAGCACCTAGGTTACAAAAGGGGATGCCTCTGCACTAACTGAAGAGCTAATTCAAACCCTAAGACTCTCTGGTTAGGCCAGATCTTTAAGGTTTAGTTAAGAAAAATGTGCTGAATGAAACTGGATTCTCAAGTCCTTTCCCCAACATGATTATTTCTCCCTGGTTTTCAAGTAAAGCCACTGGAAAATCACTTTGTCAACCTGATTTGATGACAACTGTATGACACTGTATCTTGACCAGATAGCTTAGTTAGAGGATGGCATTATAGGCTTAGTCCTTTTGTGGTCCAGTTCACTTGATTTTGCCCTGTGGTAGCAGATTTAATCTACAAACATAGGTCCTCTGGAACACAAAACCCATCTCATTGAATCCAAGGTACACCAGGTTCATACACTCACACTGCGTTCAAGTGTAAATCTCTAATTATTGGAATAATAACCTGAAATATATACCATATTGGTGTCACTCCATTAGCACCATCTTCATGAGAAGAACACTGTATTGACATCAATGCTTTAAATGTAGAATGTTTTCATCAACATAAGCTTTTTTATAAGAATAATCCCATGACTGACAAAGGTAACATCCTGGGAGATTCTTATTCCTATTATGCAAAATAACCTTCCACACCAAAGATCTTCCTCTAGATCTTTTAATATTTTGAGAGTTAATATTGACTGCGTATCAGTGATCCTTTGCTCTAGAGAGAAACACACTCTCACACACACACTCACACACATTCACTCACACACACACTCACACACACACACAGAGCCCGTCTTCTTTTCTGTCTTTTCTGCTACTTATTACAAACAAAATCTGGTGAAGTTCCGGCACTTAACTCATGCCCATCATGGTTCTCTCCACTGTCCTTTAGATCACTGGAAATTTTCTGTCTTTGGAGACTGTTGTTCAATGATTTGTAAATATATAGCAATATAATTTGGGTAATATGCCTTTATCTATTCAGGTTTTCTTATGTGAACTGATCTCAGTTGGCTGGTCATGCACTTCATTGAGAGGGGACTTCAGTTTTTGTGGGCCTCATACAACTAGCACAATGTCATCCACAAGCTGGATTTACCACCAAAAGGGGACGCCTCTGCACTAATTGAAGAGCCTTCCCTCAGGATACTGGTGAACACTCTTGGTAAACACACGGCTTCCTGCTTGATAGTTACTTTTAATCATAGTATGATCTGTTGTTGCATGTATCAAAGTTTTAACATACTATCTCTACACACACACTATATGTGTACATATATATATATATGTAGGTATGTATGTAGATCTTTTGGGAGGAAAGCCTTTAAAAGCTGCATTTTGATCTACTGAGTCAATTTTTTTTAAATAAACAAACAGTAAAGACAGTAGGAGCTTGTATTTGATCTGTTTCTCAGCTGATTGTGTGACAGGCAGTACAGATGTGGTAGAGTATTATCTGTGAACACCTCCCTGACTCTTTCTCAAGTTTTCATCAATGGCCCTTTTGATACCTTCATAGGCAAAACTCAAAAGGAATTCATGAAGATGAGAAAGTAGGCACATGGGCCAAAACAAGTGGATGTCTTACTGGTCACCTTTTTTGGTTATATCACCTTTTGTGATATTTTTCATTCTTCTGAAATCTCTTTTTTGAGATATTTTAACAGGTGGGACCTTAAGGCCTTCAAAATTCTATCACCTCCAGGGCAGATTTCTTCTGAGTTTACTTACTGAGGTTCAACCACAATTCTTAATTTGTGTTTTAAGTGATTTTTCCATTTTCTTAATAAGATCTCTATGGTACCTTCCAGTTCTAAATTTGTGTTCCAAGAATAAATGATGAATTTGTGATTTCACCAGTAAGAGAAAGACATAATACTCTCTCCACCAATACAACAACCTATCTCTGACTTGGGATATGAGCCTTAGGGGGTTGCCTGATGCAATATAGAAATTAAGTTTATCCAAGGTCATAGAGCTAGTAATTCCACTGACACATTGTTATTAATATCTTAACACAAGGTTGGTGGTGGTGTTGGTGGCTGGCACTGCTGCTGCAGTGTGTGGTCTGGATGCAGCAGTCTCCCAGCAGCCACGGCTTGGCAGCTGTGACCAAAGGGGATGAAGAAGCCATAGTGGAGCCGTTTTTACATTAATTGTCATTGGTGTTAAGATCTGAGACAAGATGGTGTTGATGCTAGCTGAAGAAAATTGCTAAGACTCACATACAGCTTACTTGTATGAAGATGGCAGAGTAGAAACAGGACTTCCGCACGGCTCTCTGGCTTCCACCTCCACCGATACACGTGAAAAATGACTCTAAACAAACTTTAGAGCTACAAAACCCACAAAGTGATGGAGAGAAATGAATCTCCTATTGAAGGAAGCCTGGCAGGCTGACACAAAGGGTCCATCACAGTGTGCTGGGAGCCAAGCACAGTCCTAACTGAGCTGTGGTTTTAGCCCCAGGATGGCCCCAACCAGCAGTGGCTGGAGCAGACTTCATGAGAATAAATTACCAGCAGCTGTAGCAGTTTCCAGGCTTCTTAATCCACAAATGCCAAAGACAAAGTAAAAGGTCAGTGTGGGACTTTGTTCGAACAGGGGGAGACACAAGAGCATGTTCGAGCTGCTGCTCCCAGGGCAAGAGGCATGGTAGCTGCAACCACTGTTACGTGGCTGCTTCCAGAGATCCAGGCCTGCAGATTGTAGGGGGAAAGAGTGACCACTCAGAGGGTAATCACTCTTTGTTTGACCTGCTTAGATCCGGTTTGTCATCTTGGGTAGTGGTCCTGGGGTGTGTGACCAGTGATCAAGAGTGTATGGGGACTGTAGAGAGGGCACCCATCTAATAGCTCTGGCAGCTGCAGAAAACCCAGTGATTTGGGAGATAGCTTTCTCCATTTTGGAAGCAGAGTTCTACCATGGCAAAGAACTCAAAAGTCAAGTAATTGGCTGCCAATATGAGCAAGCAACAGAAACACAAACAGACCATAGAATCCTTTTTGAGAACAAAAAGGATCAAGGCATGGAGTGGGAGAAAGACATTGAAGTCAGAATCCCTGCATCAAAAGCCTCCAAGAAAAATATGACCTGGTTACAGGCCATGCAAGAGCTCAAGAAGGATTCTGAAAATCAAGTAAGAGAAGTGGAGGAAAAATTGGGAAGAGAAATGAGATTGATGCAAGAAAATCATGAAAAGAGAGCCAACAGCCTGCTAAAGGAGACCCAAAAATACACTGAAGAAAATAACACCTTAAAAAACAGACTAACTCAAAATGGCAAAAGAGGCCCAAAAAGCCAATGAGGAGAAGAATGCTTTAAAAAGAAAATTTGCCAGATGGAAAACAAATTTCAAAAATTCACTGAAGAGAACAACTCCTTCAAAATTAGATTGGAGCAACTGGAAGCTAATAACTTTATGAGAAATCAAGAAACTATAAAAAAAAGATCCAAACAAATGAAAAAATAGAAGGCAATGTGAAATATCTCATTGGAAAAACCACTGACCTGGAAAAAAAAATCTAGGAGAGATAATTTAAAAATTATTGGACTACCTGAAAGCCATGATAAAAAAAAAGAGCTTAGATATCATCTTTCAAGAAATTATCAAGCAAGATTACCCTGAGATTCTAGAACCAGAGGGCAAAATAGAAATTGAAAGAATTTACTGATCACCTCTTGAAAAAGATCCCAAAAAGAAAACTCCTAGGAATACTATAGTCAAATTTCAGAGTACTCAGGTCAAGGAGAAAATACTGCAAGCAGTCAGAAAGAAACAATTTGAGTATTATGGTAGCATAATCAGGATAACACAGGACCTAGCAGCTTCTATATTAAGAGATCAAAGGGCTTAGAATATGATATCCCAGAGGTCAAAGGAGCCAGGACTAAAACCAAGAATCACTCAGAAAAACTGAGTATAATGTTACAGGGAAAAATATGGTCATTCAGTCAAATAGAGGACTTTCAAGCATTCTTGACGAAAAAATCCTGAGCTGAACAGAAACTCTGACTTTCAAATACAAGCAAGAGAAGCATGAGATGGTAAACAGGAAGAAGTCATAAGGAACTTATTAAAGTTGAACTATTTACATTCCTATGTGGAAAAATGACAACTGTAACTCATAAGACTTTTTTTCAGTATTAAGATAGCTAAAGGGAATATGTGTGTATGTACACATACATACATATGTATGTATGTATATATATATATGAGGATATATGTGTATATAAATATAGATGTGAATGTGGGCATCTGCATATTCATGTATACATAGACACAGGGAACAGGATAAGTTGAATACGAAGGGATGATATCTAAAAAAGAAAATTAAGAAGTGAGAGAGGAATTTATTGGGAGGAGAAGAAGAAAGGGAGCAATAGATTAAGGTAAATTCTCTCATATAAAAGAGGCAAGAGAAAACTGTTATAATAGAGGAGAAGAGCAGGAAGGTAAAAGGGAATGGGACAACTTTATTCTCACTGAATTTGGCCTAAGAAGAGAATAACATGCACACGCAATTGGGTATCTTACCCTACAGAAAAATAGGGAGATAGGGAATAAGAGGGGGGATGATAGAAGGGAGGGAAGATTAGGGGAGAGGGTAGTTAGAAGCAGACATTTTTGAAGAGATAAGGTCAAAGGAGAAGACAGAATAGGTGGGAGGCAGGATAGGATGGAGGGAAATATAGTTAGTCTTTCACAGTATACCTACTATGGAAATGATTTGGGTAACTACACATATACAATGTACACTAAAGTGCTTATCTTCCCAGTGGGGGTGGGTGAGGAGGGAAGAAGGGAAAAAAATCTGGAACTCAAAGTTTTAAAAACAAATGTTTAAAAATTAGTTTTTTACGTGCAACTGGGAAATAAGAGATATGGGCACTGGGGTATAGAAATCCATCTTACCCTACTAGAAAGGTAGGGAAGTGAAGGGGGAGGATATAAGGGAGAACAGGTTGGAGAAAGGGGTATTCAGTAGGCTTTCTATTTTGGGGTGGGGGTAGGGAAAAGATGGGGAGAGAAAAAAATATAATTCAAAATCTTGCAGAAATGAATGCTGAAAACTAACTAAATAAAAATATTCTGTTTTAAAAAAATATCTTAACCCAGATATTGCAATGTTTGAATGCAAAAGGTCTTCTCACTCTATTATCTATGTATAGATTCTATCATGGAAAATGTAGATATCATAAAAGGTTCTGAGGTGTTAAAGTCCAAACATGGCAGTTTTACTGTCACTAACAATGAGAACAGAATACTGCAGAAACAACAAGCAAATCTATCCATTTTAAATCTATTTGTTGTCCTCACAATTTCATCTCTAGGTGTTCTGGGGAAGATCTAGTTAAGTTGGCTCTTACACCAAGCTTTCTTCATGTATTCCCACCTCTCTGTCACTTTTTGCAATGTTGTGAGACAATACTATCATAATATATGTGTATCTCTTTTGGTCAAGGAGTTTAAATGTTTTTCTGTTTTCTAAAGTTTTGCAATTTTAGAAATTCCTCAAGCATCAGTGAATGATGTCCTTTTGAATAGGGCAGGGATGGAGAAACAACAACCTCGAGGCCACATGTGGTCCTCTAGGTCCTCAAGTGTGGTCCTTTGACTAAATCCAAACTTCATAGAACAAATCCCTTTAATAAAAGAATTTATTTGGGGGGCGGAGCCAAGATGGCGGTGTAGAAGCAGCAAGGTCCCGCAGCTCCCACACCGCCACCCTACACACCCATAAAATTATGAGCCCAGACGAAGTCTAGGACTCTCAGACTCACAAAAATACAGAGAACACATCTCTCGCTGAAGGCAGCTCAGCAGCAGGGGCTCATCATCGCGGCCGGGAGCGGAGGCTGGAACAGCTTGAAGCTGAGACCCCGGCCAGACCCGGGGCGGTGGGAAGGAGCTGGGCTGAGCTGAGCTGAGCCAACTGCAGCCATTCTTCAGAGGTTCTACAGCCTCCAGCACCTCCATATCTGCCAAGGCATGAGGAACAGGGACGGGAGAGGGGCAGCTCACACTGGAACAGAGACCAGGCCAGCCCAAAACCACAGCCGCACCAGGTCAGGCCTCAGGGGGCCTGGAGAAGAGGAGCCTCCCAAGCTGCAGCTTGAGTCTACTTCAAAGAAAATCTAAAGCACCTGCCTAAGAGGATCTTAAAATCCCGGTCAGAGACGGTTAGTGAAAGTGAAACTTTGAAAATTAATTTGGGGGTGGTAAAGCAGTTCGGCCAATCTACCCCCAGGGCAAGGAAGCAGTAAGGGAAGGGAATTGCTGGAATCGGCGGCAGCCCCCACCAGGCTGCTTCAGAGCCCCTGGTCTGAGGACTCCTAAGGGGGGGCTGAATCGATTGATCAGGGCCAAGTGCTCTTGCGTTGAGTGGCCTGGATCCAGATCGTGGTCTTGAGTCGTGGTCCTGGGGTGCACTTTCAGCAAGCCAAAGCTGGGGGGACCTGCAACACCCCCCTAATAGCTCCAGCAGTTGGGAAAACCCCAGTGATTTGGAACAGAGCTTCCCCCCTTGGAAGCAAAGTTTCATAGAGCTAAAAATCCAACCAATTAATTGAATGGCCAATGTGAGGAAAAGGAGGCAAAATAAAAACAGCAATAAAACTCTAGAATCCTCTTTTGTGGACAAAAAGGATCAAAGCATGGACCGGGAGGAAGAAAACACAGTCAGAACTCCCACACCAAATGCTTCCAA
>JAQQSW010016602.1:0-11636 GCA_028646575.1 Pseudocheirus occidentalis | reverse complement strand
AAAAAGATGAGCAGCAAGGTTTGAAGAAGGTGTCAGTTTTCTCTCCACTTACACAAACACCGCCCTAATACAAACCTTAATGCTTTTCCACTGAACTATTGAAGAGCCTTCCATCTAGACTTCCAGGGTATAGTTTCTCTCTCCTCTCCAATCAATCCTCCAGATAGCTGCCAAAATAATCTCCCTAAAGTCCAAGTCTGACAACGTTTGACATAAAATACAAATTCTTCATTTTGGTATTTAAAGCCCTGCATAATCAGAGTCCATCTTGCTCCCCATTATTCTCCATTCTAGCCTTTAAAATTCTAGCCAAACAGACCTGCCTGCCCTTCATCTGTACAATATTCTGTATCCTGCATTCTGCTTCTGCCCAGGCTGTCCCCAGAGCAGAATGCATTCCCTCCTCACTGATTTATGGCAGATGCAACCCCCTAAAGGAGGAATTTCTGGATCACCCCTACTTGTCATTGCTCTCTCCTGCCTGAAACCATCATGCATATCCTTATATGTTTACACGTCCCCTTTCCCCACGCTAGAATGTGCTTCAACATCACTGGACTACACAGGGATGTAAAAAATCCTCCAGGGCCTTGACATGTTGCCTCATTAAAAAAGAAAAAAACAATAACAGACTGTAAGATTCTTGAAGGCAGGAATTGTTTTTCAGTTTGTCTTTGCATCCTTAGCAACTTGTATATAGTAGGTGGTTAATAAATGCTTGTTGCATTGGATTGGGTATGGGGCTGGTTCTTGGTTTTGCTTTTATACTGAGGTTTGGTGATGTAATTGGACAAGAATGTATGACTGGATCCAACACAATTAGCTCTCCTAGTTGTCTATAGTATAGGTTAAAAATCCAATCTCGTTTCATTTTTTTGTTCTTTTTGCGCTTTACAACATAAGGGTGTTGCATCCTACTAGTGTGTTGGCTATGTCTTTCAAATGCTATTTCAATCTTAAAATTGTGTTGGATGTGTGTAGTGAGGATTACTGGGAGAGATTCTCAAAACAATGAAAAGGATGGTTCTTTGCTATTCTGAAGTCAACTCACATGGTGAACCTGGGCACCTCACTTTGTTGCAGTCTAAGCTTCCTTATCTGTGAAATGGAGATAATGCTTACCTTGCAAGGTTGTTGAGAATCTAATGCAGCTTTTCTCAACCTGTGGGTTGTGACCCCTTTGGGGTTGAACGACCCTTTCACAGGGGTCTCCTAAGACCATCGGAAAACACATATTTCAGATGGTCTTAGGAACTGAGACACCATTCCTCCATCCATCTCCAGGTGGGTCCTCCCACATGCAGATATACCCACACATGAGTATTAAAAGGTCATGGCATTAGGAAGGTTGAGAACCACAGAAATGTAGTGTTCTGAAAATCTCAAGGCAATCTAAAAAGGTTACCTATTCCCAATACTACAGAGGAAAAGAGGGTCAATGATCAAAGCCACACACTAGGAAAAGGATAACAGGGGTGGGAGTGGGGTGAGGTAAGCATCAGAGGAATTCTAAAGAGACACAGGAGAACAACCAGGAGGGGATACAACAGCCAAAACATTAAATATAGGTTGTTAACATTCACAAATAAGGAATCCTTGCTTCCCAAGGGTTTAGAATATGGCCATCAGACCAAGCTCATGGACATGGTTTATGTCCTATCTCAGTTCTCCTGCATTTATAGAGTTAATTCACACGACCCAAGAAAACTCATACTAAAATCTAATTGTCCTGCTATACTCTCTTTACAGAAGGCAGAAGAGGAAAGACTGGATCCATAAAACAAAATTTTCCAGGACCACACAAAGTGAAGCTTGAACAAGTACCCAGCAGCTTTGGTTTGTGCAGTCCTTGGCTTCTTAAGCTTTTGAGGGTCACAGACCCCTTTGCTAGTCAGTCTGCTGAAACCTTTGAGCCCTTTCTCCAGATAGTATATCCAATTGCATAAAACAAAATACACACAATGACAAAGGAAACATTATGTTGAAATAGTTTTTAAAGTATTTCATACAAATTCACAGGCTCCAGGGTAAGAAGTCTGTAATGAAGACAGTCTCAGATGCCTGCATTTTCTCCCAGAGTATCTGGATAATTGCTTTGGCTATTGACTTCACTTTTGTCTTGAGCAGGGCTGACCAAGGTGTCGTGACTGAGGGCTTGAAATGTCACATATTCTTCCAAAGTGAGATAAATATGCCCCTTGAGGATAAAGTGGAGGTGCTGCCCATGGTGCCCTATCTTAATAGACCAGCAATCACCTGTCTCTGAGAGGGTGCAGTGATATTACTGAGGTGGAGTTCAGAGATGATATCCAGCTTCCCCTATGAGTCCAGAGAACTGACAAGATGGCTGGGGAGGGCTATGGCAGCAAAGTCATTACTTAATATATCCACATTAGTAGAGACTGCTTTATAAGTGACTCTCGATTTATTGCTGTAGGACATGTCTGCCTCTCTCACAAACGAGGAAGTAAAGGATCCCGATCCATCTTTTAAGCACTCAGATTCTCTCTGCTTTGTCTTCCAGTATAGTCACCTCCATTCTATTTCTCTTCTAAATGAAAGGTTCATTTGTTTCCCCAGATAAGGTCCAGAATAAGGGCAAGATATAATTTAAACTTATTCAGACTTAAGATAAATCAGTCATAAAAGGCAATTATTTTATATTAAATCTGAATCTTTTTGAAAAGGGAATTTGTATTTAGCAATTAACCCATTTCCACCATTTAATTTTCTAAGGCAGGTTAAAAAAAGATGTACTGCTTTTTGTTTGGGGAGTGGGGAGGTTTTTTTTTTTAACAGTTTTGTGCTCCTAGGTTTACTTTACTCATCTTATTTATATAAACTTTTCAAGTGGTTAATAGCCTCCCCAGTCACATGCTAGATTAGGTGGGTGAGCTGATATCAGGACAACTTCCTATCGATTAAAACCAAAGCAGATTGAAACAGGCTATTTGGGGTAGAAGTACCCTCCATTAGAGATCTCCAAGCAAAGGCTGGGTGATTTCTTATTACCTATCTCGTAGAGATGAGTCATGTTCAGGTGTGGATCAAAGCATCATAGGGTCATAGATTTAGGACTAGAGGGGACCACTGAGTCCAACATGATCTTTTTACAAATAGGGAAATTGAGTCACAGAGCAATTAAGTGACTTCTTCAGGGCCACATAGCTAGTAAATATCGGGTCTTCCTAACTTCAACGCCAGTGTCCTATCCTCTCTCATTCTACTTCTCAAATAGGTCCCTTCCAACTCTGAAAATCAGTGAAGTCTCTCTCCTGTTTACTGTCCCCTGAATGACTCCTTGGGTCCTCATTGGCCCACTGGTATGGCCTTCATTAGGGAAACAGTATAAGTCTCATCAAGGTGATGAGAAATGGTGGTGGCTTGGAAGAAGAGATGACATGGCAGTGGGAGACAGGAAAGGGAGATGTAGAGATTCAATGACACATGGTAGATGAGAAAATGTCCAGCATCATTGGAGCCTAGAGAGGCAGGCACAGGCCACACCCCTTATGTATCCCCAAAGGAAAGAGAGCTTGGAATAGCCAGGAAGCATCTTGACTAGGAAGCTATTCAGATCTATCCTTTAATGTTGCCATAAATCACAGGGACTGTGTGCAACCAGAGAGAAGGTGGAATTCACCAATTCAATTCAATCCAACAAACTTATCCAGTACTTAATGCAATCCAGCTTAATTCAACAGGCAAGCATCTAGAATTTACTACGTTCCAGGTATTGTGCTTGGCAGTAAAGTCAGAAGTTAAACAGTTCTCATCCACAAGGGTCTTCCAGTCTATTTAAGGGATAGAACTTGTACATAGAAAATAAAAATATAAAATGTATACAATGTAAATAATAAGTAATAGTATATGTGGAGAGGGGGACACTAACAGTTGGTGTAGGAGGTGAGCCTTGAATGGACCCAGGGGACTTCCAAGAGGTGAAAATGAGAAGGGGGGGAGAGACAGACACAGAGAGAAACAGAGACAGAGAGACAGAAAGGAGAGACACACATACAGAGAGAGAGAGAGAGAGAGAGAGAGAGAGAGAGAGAGGAGAGAGAAGCAGATGGACAGAGACAGGGATGGAGAAGAGGGAGAGAGATGGAGAGACAGAGCATTTCAGGCATGCCAGCAGCCCATGCAAAAGTGGAGAGACAGGAAACAGAACGTTCCAGAAACCGCAAATAGGCCAGTTTGGCTAAAGTCCAGAGTGGTAGAGTAGGTGATGAGAAGTAATGTGAAATCTGGATGAAAAGAGATTGGAGTCAGATTGCGGAGGGCTTAACCTGACACCCAGAGGAGGCTTCTTGAACAGAAGAGTGACGGGGCCAGGTCTGTACCTTTGGGTGTCACTTTGATCATTTGGTGGAAGAGGCACTGGAGAGGGTAGAGGCCTGAGACAAGGGCACCAGTAAGGAGGCTGTTGCAGCCTCCAGCCATTGGATGGTTCATTTGGGGATCTTTTGCTCATCTTTTCTTTTGTTACCTGTTTCAATTGGCCTCCAGAAGAGCCTTCCCTCCTACCCCAGCCTGCTCTTGCCAGTATTATCCTACAACAACAGTGAATTATCATTTCTATAAAGGTCATGAAATCCCTGAGCTAAAAAGTATTTAAATGACTCTGGCAATGAGTTGACAGCCACTTCTGCATGTAGGATCCATTTGTCTCCATCTGTCCACTTCTGTTAAGCCATCATGGATGAGCAGAAGGGAATAGTGGCATGTCACAGCAAATCCAAAGACCCAGGGCCCTTTGCAGAGCTTTCCAAAGGCCCTGTCCTTTTTGAGAAGAAAACATAATGCTTACCATTAGGCTGATTATTTCCATGGGTTATCATGGCATATGGAGCAGGAGACTGTGGCCATTCTCTGTCTAACATCTAGGCCCACTGGGACATCTAGCATTGAGCACCAAAGACAGAGAGATAGCTGTGGTCCTGAGGAAAGACTTCTGGACTTGGAGCCAGTGACCCGTGTTCAAGTCCCAGTTATCCCGACTACTAGCTGTGTGATGTTAGGGGTGTAGATCAACCTCTCTGAGCTTCAAGTTCCTAAACTGCAGAATGGGCACAATTATATTTGTACTTACTTCACAAGACTCTTGCGGGAATCATATAAAATGGATGTAAAGTTCATCAGGCAGGCAATTGTGTCAGAGGCTTCCTTCTGACCCAAAGGGCCTGGGTAAGCTTTGAGGGGCTTCTTGTCTCACGTCCTCTTAACTGCATTGTCCTTCAGTTGGATAATTCCAGCCAGAAAATTTGTGTGACCCCACCCAGTGTGACATCACCAGAACTCCTTGAAAGCACATGAATTGGAAAGATTAAATAATTTGTTGTTATTGTTTAGTCATTTCTATCCTGTCTGACTCTCTGTGGCCCTATTTGGAGTTTTCTTGGCAAAGCTACTAGAGTAGTTGGCCATTTCTTTCTCCAGCTCATTTTACAGATGAGGAAACTGAGGCAAACAGGGTTAGTTGACTTGCCAAGGGTCACACAGCTAGGAAGTGTCTGAGGCAAAATTTGAACTCAGGAAGATGAGTCTTCCTGACTCCAGGCCCAGGACTCTATCCACTGCTCCACTTAGGTGCCCTTGTTAAAGAATAACCAAATTTTTAAAAAATCATTTTTAAAACAAAAAGATTATCTTAGAAAATACAGAGAGAATGACACTACCAGCAAAAAGCTTTTCCTTCCTAGAGGCAGCATAAATAACCTCAGCTCCTCAAACATGAAATCAGTAGAGTTTCGAGCTAGAACGTTCCTAACATAGGTTCTTAGTATGTCTCCTATTAGCTCATTGGCTCTGCTTAGATGATAGAGTTTTCCACATTACTTGACTTTTCACTCACCTGAACATCTGGTAGATTACAGGAACACAGCTCTATAAGTGGATAGGATCTATTTTACCTCTCATTTTAGCTCAGCACAGTGCCTGGCACATTAATAACTGTTTATTGAATTGAATTTTACAAGTACAAAAATAGACCAAGAGAGTGAAAGTGATTTGCCCAGAGGCACATGGCTAGAAAGAAACAGAATCAGGATTCTAACCCATATCCTTGGAATCAAAAACCAAGCACTCCTTCCATGACACCCTCCTGCCATCTCATATTCTTGTTTGCTTCTTTTGGCCAGTGGGACCCATCACAGTTCATGAGTGACTGAACTCCTTGGATTCTTCATGTTCTTTTTCCCCTTCGCCTCCATCCTTGAATCAGGTCACATATTGGTCTCAAGATCTGTCTATGTACAGGTATGCCCATCACCTAAGATCATCTGGGTTGTGAGTTGGGATTTTCTTTAACTAAACCCAGCATGATTCTAAGAGTTGTAACTAGGGTAGAGAGACTGAAACTTTGTCTCAGGGTGTTGGATATACACATGTCCTCCTACTCCTTTTGGGCAGAAGCAATAGAGCTCAGCACCTCTTCAGGAAAAAGTGAAGCTACCAGAGGGCTCTTTCTCCCCCCCCCCACCTTGCAGCCACAACCCAGGGAGCTCTTGCTCCTCCTCACCTGGCCTCCTCACATAGCCCTGCTATTCCAGAGCTTTCCAAGTTGATTGGAGGGCATTTTTATATCGCCTGCCCAGGTCATTGGTTGTGGTGCCCCAGATACCACAATGATAATTGGCCGGGCTGTTCAGGTCTTCTCTAGGGAACCTTCTCAGAAAATCCTTGCAATGCAGAGAACCCATGTTGACCTTGGAACTCTAGGGAGAAAGTAGGTAACTGGATGTTTTTCTGAAGAAAATTGTGTGGCACCCCCACGGGCCTTGTTTGCTGGTGCTCAAATAAGGGATGGGCTCTCTGAAATGGAGCTGGCCCTGGATTTAATAGGCAGGCAGATTCTCCAGATGAGAATGACAAAAAAAAAAATCATGCCAAGCTTGTCCTTTAAGGAGAACTCTGAGCTCCTCAGACTACACTTCCAGAGGACTGTGAGAATCTATTAAGTGAGCCTCTTGCCCCTCTCGGCTTCCTTCCTACTCATGGCCATCTGGAAGGTTTACCTTCTCCCGTTCTGATCTCCTAATTGGAACTGCTGCCTGGCCCTCATGTACCTGAGTGGTGGAAGACGGGAAACGCTGAGTGATCTCAGCCCTCGCCCTTTTAGAGGGCAGCGGGAGGTGTCATTCACTGCACCGGGAGATCGGTTTGGATGGATGTGGATGGCTGCCAGGAGTTGATGGTCTGGCAGACTGCTCTTCGAAGAAAGACTGCTGATTTGCAGTGACCTCCAGCTGCCCCCAAGCAGCTGAAATCTGCCTGCTCCAGCGATCCAACGTGGAGCGTCTTTGAAGTCAGCTGCGCGGAAAGAAAGAGTCGAGTGGTGGGTTTTCCCCCCTTCGATTTTAGTGCTTTGCCTCCCCATCAGAGAGAAAGACAGACAAGGAGCCTGCTGGCTGCAGTTTGGAATGGGAGCAAGGCAGAATTTGAGGAGACATCCTCATGTGAAAGTCAGACATGGTTGATTAATTCAGCTTTATCATGAGCGTCAGGATCTGGGCAGATGAAGGGGCTGAGAAGTCTTCCTTCAGTGAACGCTTTGGTAATTGACGTCCACACTGGAAAATCTTACTGTATTTATTCAGCCGGATCTTAAATATGACAAGCCCACTTCTTTTTGCCAGCATTCAAGCATGCTGGGCTGCCTCCACTTTTTTTCTTCAGTTTTATAGATGTTTTTACATCTTAGTGATGTCTGCAAATGCCCTCCCTGGGCTCCCTGCCTTTGTCCCTGGAATTGAACTTTCTTGAAACAAAGAAAAAGAGCTCATTGAAAACAACTTGTGTAAAGGTCCCCTTGCTAATGGTGTATGTGCCGTTCTGCACCAGGAGTGCCCAGCTCTGGCCTTTGGAAGAAGACCTAGGGCATCCATCACTGGGATATTGCTAGTTTTTCATTGTCAATTGTCAATTTCAGTTCAACTCAAATTCAGTTTTCCTTTGATGAGCTTGTCATCTATGTCATTATAGTCATCACATTTATTGTTTTCGTGTTTCTGCTTACTTCACTGTGCATCGATTCACAGGATCTTCACAGGTTTCTCATAATGCTCATTTTGTCCTAAATAACAATAGACAGCATTGACTGAGCCCCTTCTGCAAGAAGGTGTCAGGTGGACACTATTCTCCATGGTCAGAAAAACAGCCTACTCAGCCCCTCTGTCAGATCTGTGCAAGTCTGCTTGGTGTGCGGTTTCCTAAAAGGACCAGACTCTCCTGAAGGCCAAAGACTGTGTTTTGTCTTTTCTCTCCTCGCCTCTCCTCTCTTCTTCCCATCTTTCCCTCCCTTTCCCCTTTCCTTTCTTTCTCAACTTCTCTCTCTTCCTCACTTTCTCCTTCCTTTCATTTGCTTTCTCCTTCTGTTCCTCTATCTCTCCCTCTCTTCTTCCTCCCTCTTTTCTCTTTCTTTTTTCTTTCTTCATCCCTCTTTCCTTTCTTCCCTCCCTTCTTCTCTTTCTTTTCCTCCTCCTTCCTTCTTTCTGCCTTTCTGCCTTCATTCCCTCTTGGCCTAAAGTCCCAACACCAGTATGATTATTCCCATTTTGTAGGTGAGAATAATAAGTCTCAGAGAGTTGAAATAGCTTGTCTAGAGTCCTCCAGATGGTAAATGTCAAAGGTGAAATTAGAGCTCAGGTCTCTCCTGACTCGCCACTCTCATGCTTTGCTTCCTTTGCCACTGTGCTGCTCCTTCTGTCTATCCTTCAGAAATGCAATTCAGCGATCACTACAGCAAAGCAGGAATCTGTCAAAACGAAGAGACAAACACCTAGTCAGAACATGCCCCTCATTCATCTGTCTGGCACCAGGGGCAGATAGCTGGGTGCATTTGGTGAACTCTAGGGGCCATTAGGTGGCGCCATGGTGCACAGAGCACTGGACCTGGGGTCAGGAAAACTGGAGTTCCAATCCAGCCTCAGACACTCACTTGCTGTGTGACCCTGGGTAAGTCACTTACTTTCTGTCTACCTCAGGTACTTGCTGTAAAATGGGGACAGTAATAAGACCTACCTCCCAGGGTTGTTGGGATGATAAAATGATATAAAATTAAATATTTGTAAAGCACTCACCACAGTGCCTGGCACATAGTCAACTCTATTTAAATGCTCATTCCCTCCCCTTACTATAACACTGTGTTGTTGAATATTGTTCATTAATCTATAGGCTGGCTTGTTTTTTTCTCTCGAATTTCTGGTTTGTAGCACCCTTTTTGTGTTGATGCTCATGGGGCTTCCCAGACATCCATCAAAGGCACAGACATCTTCTGAGTCAGAAAATGCCTCATCCTTTAGCTTGGTTATACCAAAATATACTTAAATGAATAGATGGTTTTCTTTTTCAAATATTCTCTCTCTTCTAAAACTATTTCCTTCTACCCTCAACCTTCCCTCTCAGCAATCTGACAGCCTGATTATTAACAGGTGTGGAACTCACCACTCCAAGAGAGGATCCTCGGCCCATCTTCCTGATTGGTGCAAAGGGTCTCCATCTGGGGTTTGACTTTGACAGATGAAAGGACTGTGTCCATCACCCATTTCCCTACATACACAATCACTGAGCTAACTGTCCTTCAGGGGCTCTCACTGTGAGTACAATCCTGCTGGAAGGAGTGGCAAGTGGGGGATATGGATTATGCCACTGGCACTGGCCTTGAGAATCTCAGCATGATGCAAAATTCAGCTCAACTCCATTTCAATTAAGGCAGGGTGACCTCAGTGCCTGATAGGCTCCTGCCGTGTGCTATGAAAGGTCATAAGTAAGTAGAAAACATCATTCTTACTTGAAAGAAGCTGATTGATGACAAGTTAGAGAGGGAGAAAAGATACTGATGCCTGGATTCAAAAGACGCTTGGCTCCAATTCCATCTTTTCCAGTCACCAGCTGTGTGTGTGACCATGGATAAGGAGCCTAATTTTTGGATCCCATTCTCTCATTTCATAAAACTGAGGTAGTCAGGTGGTACAGTGATTAGAGCATGGGGCTTGAAGTCAGGAGGAGCTAAATTAAAATCCTGTCTCAGATAATTACTA
Source organism: Pseudocheirus occidentalis (assembly GCA_028646575.1). Taxonomy (NCBI): domain Eukaryota; kingdom Metazoa; phylum Chordata; class Mammalia; order Diprotodontia; family Pseudocheiridae; genus Pseudocheirus; species Pseudocheirus occidentalis. The sequence continues at coordinate 1,596 of JAQQSW010016602.1, read as the reverse complement.
GCCATGTGACCTTGGGAAAGTCACTTACCCACCCTTTGATCCTGGGCAAGCCACTTATCCCCTTCCTAACTTTCCCTACCTATAATAAAAAATTCCATTTATGAAGGGAGATAATGTTGGTAAGGAGCTTTGCAAACTTTAAAGAACTTTGTAAATGCTAACTATAATAATGAAGATAATTATCATTACTGTAGCCCCAAAATATCAATTTCGTTGGTGTGTCACAGGGATCAGATGAGATGATGAATTAAAGAACTATACATGTTTACAACCTTGATGTTAGCTAATATTATTAATAATATTGTTGCTTCTATTTATGTCAGACACCTGTTTAGACAATATTACTATAAGATAATTTTCTCCCTTTTCATAGTTCTCATAATTTATCGAGACCTCTCCTTTGTTCTTGCCACATACTCTCTTTTTATACCCAAGTTACATCCATGGCTGGTCCTACTATAAAACTTAAACCTGAAATAATGTAAATGAAAAGAGAAACAAAGAAAACCCAGAGAGTGAACACTGTGTAAATAAAGTGGCCAAGCTTGGTCCTAAAGAAAAGATTAGAAAATGTACCTCCTGATTTTCTTTGCAAGGATGAGAGGCTATAGGCAGAGGATTTACTGTTAGATTCAGTGGATGTCTTGGTTAGCTTTGGTGAACTGCTTTTCCTTCCCTTTATCTCTCTTTTTTATCCTTTCAATAAGATTTGGTTTTCTTAATAGTGAAGGGAAGATGGGTATACTCAAAAGAAAGATGACAAGAAATAAAAACTTCATTTAAAGACTTTTTGCTCAAGAGTAGGGACTGAGATACTTTTCCTTTTTGTCTTCAATTTACTGAAGTTTCTCATTTATCTGTGAAAATGGGAAAGACCTGGGAATTTTTTTTTATTTGGGGGAAGTGTCAGCCTGGGAAGTTCTTCAACCAGTGGAGATCACAACCTAGGTATGGCTTGGTAGTATGGCTAGATGTGAAGTGACTTGGCCAAGGTCATCCATCTAGATAGTGTCCATGGCATTATTTGAACTAAAGTCTTCCCAATACAGAGGACAACCCCCTTGTCCTTCTGCCTCTAGACCAGTGGTTCTCAACCTGTGGGTCATGACCCCTTTGGGGCTCAAATGACCTTTTTACCAGGGTCGCCTAAGACCATCGGAAAACACGTATTTCTGATGATCTTAGGAACAGAGATACCCTCCTCTATCTGTCTCCAGGTGGGTCCACCCACATGCAGATACACCCACATATGAGTATTAAAGGGTCACCACATTAGGAAAGTTGAGAAACACTGCTCTAGACTTAACCATTGTAGGTACTCCATAAAAACTTGCTGAATTGATTTGAATAGGGGGCCTGAGGAGGGAAAGATCTCTTAGTGTGGCTGTAATAATATGTATGGAAAAGTCACTAAAGGGAGAACTGAACTCTGAGAAACTGAAAAATGGTAATGGTACCAGAGAATAGGTGAGGATGAGGATGATGAGGTTGACATAGCTTGTTGCAAAATGTTTTACAAATATGATCTCGGGGATACCCATCAATTGGGGAATGGCTGAACAAGTTGTGGTATATGAATGTAATGGAATACTATTG
>JAQQSW010016601.1:0-11637 GCA_028646575.1 Pseudocheirus occidentalis | reverse complement strand
AAAAACTAGCCGTGTGACCTTGGGCAAGTCACTTAACCCCAACTGCCCTGCAAAAAAAACCCAAAAAAACAAAAAAAACAAAAAACAAAGATTTCAGTCCCCTGGGTTAGAAAATTATAGAATTTAAGAACTTGAAGGTATAGTTGAAATGATCCAACCTCCTTATAAAGTAGTTGTATGAACTGAGAAACAAAGTGTTCAGTGATTTGTCCAAAGTTATAATCTGGAACCCAGGACTTTTGATTACATCTCCAAAGCTTCTCTCCATGTAGATGTAATGCATACTTTTCCTATTCTAAAATACTTTTGTGAGTCTGTCATTTAAGATAGCAATGAATAAGAGTGGGTCCAGATTTGACAGTCTCTTGCAGGGGTGGGGAATCTGGGGCCTTGAGGCCAATGTGGCCTTCTGGATCCTTGGGTGCAGTCTTTTGACTGGGTCCAAGTTTTCCAGAACAAATCCTTTTATTAAGGGGTTTTGTTCTGTGGAGTTTGGATTCAGTCAAAGGGTCACACTTGAGGACCTTGAAGGCCACATGTGGCCTTGAAGCTGCAGGTTCCCCATTTCTGTGTCTAGGACATAAAACAAGGCACAAAATGGTGACTGAATAATCATCAGTAACAGTTTGGTAACATGTGAATTGTATTGTCTTTTGAAATTTTGTTTTTTTGCAGACTAATGTGTGTATCTGTGTGTGTGTGTGTGTGTGTGTGTGTGTGAAGTGGATAGTCAAGGGGGGCAGAGGGGCATGAATAGGATTGAACATCCTGTTGATGTTACAGAAATATGTTACTCACCTGCTTGAACTACTGAATCTTTCAAGAGCCTCCTCCTGTCAAGTGGCAAACAATTACACTACATCTTAGTAAATCATTGCAAACATGTCAACACATTATGTAGCATCATAAACTTTTAAAAACGGAACCATCTGAGGATGAGCTGTTTTTCTCAGAAAATATGTACCTCGTAACTTTTGTGTTGCTCCAATAAATGTGACTGGGTATTTGGTTGTTGCTGCTCTTCTGTTTTTAATTTTCTTCTTGTCAAACTTAATTATAAGCACATTAATTACTGTGATCTATACATATATGTGTAAAATGGTATAGATCTTATATTACATGTGATGTATATGGTGAAAAATCTGGACATAATTATGGGCAATATATTGACTTTATATTGACTACATATACTGACTTTCTTTAATTTTCTAATTTTTTTTTTTTTACTAATTTCTAAAAGCCTGTTGGCATGTCAAAGAGGGGAAATTTCATCTTAAGAAAAATATTTATTCTCAAAAGAAATACATTCTATTTTGCACAAAATACACTTGGATTATAAAAGTTCTTTTTTTCTTCTTCTGGGTATTTGCAGCACATTTGTGCAAATTGTTAAATGACTTGTTTTGCTGAATGTTATTTAGCACATTCTGAGTGATACGGTAACATTCAGTATCACTGACAAATTTCCTGGGCATCTCGAGTAAGAGTTTATGTCTTTATTAGATTTATAGAAATGAGCTGGGATTGTGAAGACTTTTAGGTCCAGACTAATAACAAAAAATAAAGATTAGTTTCATCCCTGTAGACAGAGAGGCAAAGATGGCTTCCAAGTAGTAAGTGAACCCTTGGTGTTTCTTGTCTTGTCTTGTCTTTTTTTTTTTTTTGGCTCCCCTTCTTTGTTTATCATTCTTTCTTTCTTCTATTCTTACTGCCACTTTTTGTAAGGATCAAATGGCCTCTTAAGAGTCTGAGTCATAGCTAACAGAAGTAACTCCATATTTGATTGCTGGTTGACCCACCTATGTACCTAACAACTGGCTACATTTAAGGTTAGGAATGCAAGGTTAGTATGCTATCAGCTTAGAAAATTTCATGCAAGCTAAGACCGTTGTTGTTCATAAGGGGAATGTCTCAGTCCAGACAACCTGCTGATTAATTGTCCCTAGGATCCCACTCCCATTTTTTCCTATGAATCTGCCCAGCAATAATAATCAGATATAAAGGCAGAGACTCAGAAATCTGGGCTATTGATTTGGGTATACATTTTATAAGACATTAGGGCTGGGGAGCTGCATTCTCTGACTTGTGATCTTCTCCCCACACCTTCTTTATCCCATTGTTTGCTTTTCCTTCTAACCATTTCCTCTCCTCTTTACATGACAACCCTTCCTCCCCTCCATCTCTTCCTTCTTTATTTCTTTCCTTTTTTCCTTTTTCTTTCTTCCTTTCCTTCTTTCTTTCTTTCTTTCTTTCTTTCTTTCTTTCTTTCTTTCTTTCTTTCTTTCTTTCTTTCTTTCTTTCTTCCACCTTCCCTCCCTCCTTTCCTCTTTCTCACTTCATTCCTTCCTTCTTTCTTTCCAACTTTTATTCTTCATAATTTTCCATATTCCTTTTCTGTCTAGTTTTTCCCTATACTTTTTTCTCCACATTTTCATATTCTAAAAAGTTTTATCATTATGTTATACAGTTTAGTAGTCATTTAAAAATATAAAATGCTAGTATAGAGATTTATCCTGACAAAGATGCTGATGTGGAGAATAAAATTCATAATTGTTTTGGTTGTTTCATTAAAGATTAGGGGAAAATGCTATCTCAATATTTTTTTTCCTACGATTCAGTCTACCAGCTCTCAGAATCCTAGCCCATAGACATCCAGCATTTTGGCCTCAGATGAGTTTTCTCTCCCTGTATTGGCTTTCCAAATGAAACTGGAAAAGGGCAAAAGAGGGATATAGCAGGATAAAGATCCTGACTCACTGACAGCCAGCAGACTTTAAAGAATGAATAAGTGTGGGAGTGGTGAGTGACTCATTGAGATTCAATCCATAGACTCTTAAAGTGGAAAACTCTTAGTGGATACATACATACGTACATACACACACATACACACATATGCATATATATGTACATACATATACATGTGTGTATATATATACACACACACACTCACACATACATACACCTTTTGGAGAAGTTGAAATACTTTGAATCAAGTGGGTTTCCTTATATATAGAATGAGGAATTTGAACTGGAGTATCTCTAGCATTTCTTCTGATTTTAAAATTCTATGATGGCAAAGGGAAGAATCATCACTGGTGAAAGCAACATAGACTCCACAAAGTTAGCTTAAAGAAGACAAGACTTAAGGGAGAAATCATGGACTTCTTATAGTATTTAAAGTCTTGTATACGACTGAAGGACTAAATTTATTTTATTTGGTTCCCAAGACCAGAACTGGGAGCAGCTTATGGAAGTATTAACAAGAAGATTCTTGCTAAATGCAAGGAAAAATTAGCCTAAAACTACAGTGGTTCAAAGGTAAAATGGACTGATTTGGGCAGTAGTGAGTCCCCTTTATCATGGGTTATCAAGTGATTGCTGAGTGACCACTTGTTCATGCCGTCATGGAGGGGATTTCAATTTGTGCAGAGGGTTCACAGGTTCCTTCCAGCTCTGATTCCAATATTCTAAATCATAAAGGTTAAATAGGTTTATTTTATAAAAACATAAAAATAAGTATTTCAACATCTGTCCTTTAAGCAAGTAACCAGCATTGGTCACTGCATTAAATTTGGGTTTTGGGACCTGTAAATGTTAAATTTGGCCTTTTACAATTGTTTCCCTCTACCTTGTTACATCATTGAATATATTATTTCCCTGGTCCTGTTTTTTTTGCCCTACTTTAGTTCATACAATAGTTAGTCTTATACACGAGAAGTGATTTGAAGTTAGGTGGGATACCAGGAAGTTTCCTCTTCTGATGTCCCTTAATGAAGATTGAAATCTCGCATTCAAAATTATAGTTCATTCCTTTATATTAAGATTATTTTTTTTATTAATTTCTTTCCCTCAGATGTGTAGCACAAATGAGATGCACTTTTAAAACTACCAGATTGGCAGAGTCTTGCTCACTCTTTTCTGTCAGCATCCTAGGGGTAAACATCCAGTTTACCGATAGCGTGGGTGCCATGGACTAAACTGGGTTGGGGAAGAGCTCCTTCTCTTCTTTCCCACTTAGATCCTATGGTCCTACAAAATGGCCTTGGGATTTTGTTTTGTTTCTTTTTTCCTTTTCGGTTCTGGTAACAAGCAATGAAATACCTAGACCCAGCAACCTTGAAGGCACGATCCCAGGTTAGATGTTGCTGCCAGCCCCACAGGGTAGACTTAGTAGCCAGGATAATGCAACAAAAGCTCCTCTAATTGGGACTGTGCTATATAGAAAGTGAGTTAAACTGTGAATCTAATTCTTCCCATCTTTTTTTCACACTAAGGTGGCATGTGGGGAGAACAATAGCTCCATGTGTTGGTGAGATTATCTTATATATTTGTTCTTGTTATATCACTGAGGAAAATATTTGCAGACATTTGAAGTAATTATTGAAATAAATATCTTTGAAGTGGTAACATGGAATTAGGTGCAGGAAAAGCCTAAAATTGTAGAATATAGTCAGTGAGGGCTTGAGCCAAGGGCGAAGAAGTTAGTTGACCACAAACCCCCTTAATGGTATGAAAGAATCCTACATTTCATCAGAAGGCTGAAAAGTAGCAGAAGTAGCAGTCTGGTAGAGTAATCACTGTTATATGTAGGTCCTTGTCTGGGATAAAATTGGGCCCATCACATTTGTGGGAACCCCCAGAAAGACTCACTGCCTAGAAACTGTTACTTTTAGATATCCTATTCCTCCAGATCTACAGAAATTGGCAAAAAAAATCCAAACAAACAAACAAAAAAACAACCCGTATTTAGGCCATACTTATACAGTTGTTTTTTTCCCCAGTGTGTATTCCCTTACTAGTCTGTTCCATTGATATAATTGTGCAAACATTTTGTTGATTTGATCATTTAAATAGAATTGTACATTACTGTAATCCTGAGTTCTGATATTAAGTTTTAATGTGAGAAAGATGAAATTTACATCACTAGGTAGAAATGATCATATTGATCTTCTTTTTTGCATTTAAATAGACCTAGACTGCTTACCTTTCTGTGAGAGTCAAATATTCTGCCAGTTCTTAGGATATGAATTTCTGCACTAAAATCCACCAATACTGACCTTCATTGCTCTAACTGAGCTTACTTATCTTGCTCTGTGGAGTGAATTGGTGATTCCATTTGTTTTATTGTGAGAGGGATCCATGAGTAGGAATTCTGGTTGCCCTTTGGAATAAGGATCCACAGGAAGTTACCTGGTCATCACCTATGATACCAGAGACTCTCAAGAATATGGTTGCACCCCATGTAGAAAAGTACACTTTTTCTAGACCTCAGTTGGAGAGCTTTATGTTTTCATTTGAAAGAAGAGTAACAATTACTTGATTCCAGGCTCCAAATTCCTTGGAGAGAGCTGTGGTCTGGAAAGTGCAGTGTAGATCAGGTTTCTCATCTGAAATAGTAATAGAGTTTTCTTTTGCCTCTGTATTTTCTTTTGCTTACAGGTTAAAACACTCCATAAGGCACCTATAAATGTTTCCCCACAACTCTGGGCTACATTCTTTCCTCAGTGCTGTTCTTGGAATCCCTGTCTTTCTTCAAGGCTTAGTATAAGTTCTATGTCTTAGGGGAAACCTCTCCTGATTCATTCAGTGGTTTACTGTTCTCATTCATTCTCAGTTTATTATATATAAATTTCAATGTTTGCATGTCACATTTCTCCAGTTTAGAATATACAGTATTAGAGAGCAGGGATTGCTTCTTTCATTTGTGTTAGGGTTAGGGGATTAATCAAGTGAGTTCTCCAGTCTACTGAATGAACTTATGAATTGGTAAGCCTTTGTTTGGAACTTTGATTGTATCTTCCTATGAAAGCTATGCCTTAGAACCTCCCGGAGGATGTTTTTCATTGATTCTGGATAAATTATTTGATTTGGACTCTGGTGGGATGAACCTGTGGGAAGAGCTCCCTCTTTGTACCAGGTTATAAAAGTGGGCTTTCAGTATGTTTTGGGTCCCCTAGGCCCTTTGCGCTTTTACTTTTCAGCATATATTAAACAGGAACTTTTGGAGAGTCTATTAACTTAGTATCAATTAAGCATATGGGAACCATTTATGCCCTCACCCACATGACAATCATAAAACAAGAAACTATGTGGCCCATGGAACAGCAAGAGACTTGGACTTTGGACTCCACCATTACTCAAATTATTCCGCCAGTATGTGTACAGTGGGAAGGACAGTAGCCTTTTTGGCAACCCCAAGTTTATTTTCCTTCTGGTGATCTTTAAGACTACAGAAGAGAATTACAAGATAAGATTCTTGTTAATTCTCTATGGAGTAAACATGAAACTCACTGTAATATTAGGATATTATTTGTCTTTCCCTTTCAAGGGGAGAAAAAACCATGGGGGTGATTCTATGTGTCTGGAGGATTTGCCTGTATCTTTAGGGAAAATATGATTCACCAGTTTTCACGGAACTACCTCATTAGCAAGCTATAGGGTGACACCATGACTCTAGAGAACTTTTCTCCTTTAGGACCCTATGGAACATGGTATTCATTGGAGACTGAAAGGTGTTTTGATCATTGATTGCTTTGTTTTCAAGTCTCTTGAATCTGGTCCTCTTTATAAGTCATTTGGTCTGTTTGTGATTTAAAAACTCCTAAAATAGGAAGATCAATTTAGATGAAACCAAATAATTTCCCCTGTATTCCACATCTAATCAGTGTTCAGAGTCTGTCTGCTCTGCCTTCAAAATATTTCACACCAATTCTTTGCTTTCTATTCCTACAGGCACTACCTTTTGCTCAGGACTTTCTGGGTGAACAGCTTTTGCGATAGCTCCATAGCATACCTTCCTACTTCCTGTTGCTTCATTCTCTGATCTTGTTACCATGTTCTTACAATACTGACTTTGGTAAAACATGAATTTTATAATGTTACTTCCTTGGTCTAAATCATTGCATGGCTCCCTATCATCTATAGAATAGATGACATTCAAAATCCTCCAGAAGCTAGTTCTAATGTTCTTTTCTAGCCCTATTTCTCACTATTTCCCACAATGAATCCTTCACCTAGTCCAGTGGTTCTCAACCTTTCTAATGTCTTGACCCTTTAATACTCATATGTGGGCATATCTGCATGTGGGTGGACCCAGCTGGAGACGAATAGAGAAGTGGTTCCTTGGTTCCTAAGACTATTGGAAATAGGTGTTTTCCGATGGTCTTAGGTGAACCCTGTGACCACTGTGAAAGGGTTGTTCCACCGGCAGAGGGGTTGCAACCTACAGTTTGGTAACTGCTGATCTAGTCAAATCGGTCTATTTCCCCATTCCCCAAAGACATTAGGTAGTCATTCCTTTGAATTAGGAAATTTTTCTTTCTTAGGTATACATTTAATCTATGACAACACATTTCCACAATTTAGCTTACCATATCTAGTTCCAAACTAGTTCTCTAGTTAGTTGAGAACTGATTTTAATCTTTTCTATAACAAGGGTCTTAATCTTGGCACGTTATATGTTTGGGAAAAAGTTTGGTTTTGGAGGACCTGAGACCAAATCCTAGACTCTGCTTCTTACTACCAGTGTGACCTTGGGCAAATGACTCAAACTTTCAGGGACTTAGTTTTCAAAGTTGAAAAATAAGAGTATTGTAATAGACCCCTAAGGTTTTTAAACCACCATGTTATAGGCTGGGTCCTACTCAATCTGGTCCCCCTCATAGTTTAGATTGAATATTGGAATAATATGAGATAGTCATTTTTCGTAAGAAAAAGATTTACTTAACCACAGTAGGGTAAGGCTATTCACCAGGACAATAGCTGAATGAAGCTCCCTAACTCTGAATTGCCCATTGTGGTCAGCATTAGAGAAGCTAGAGTTCTTTATTGTCTTTTTTACTTAGGTGACCAGGAACTGCTGTCAATAAGTCAAGGACCTTGGCCAATTAAGTCTCTTGGATTGTTTAAGGAAAACCTAACTTGTGTGGGAGAGAAAGGGCTAGGTTGGCTCCCACCAACATCTAAATCTTTGATTTTGATTCTGCCTTCTCTCCCTTATCTTATGGCCAGCCAGTTGTCAAGCCTTATTGCTTCTGCTTTCATAAAAATCATAATTCTTCCTCCCTTTGTTTCGAAGTTAATGTGAAATATTTATAAAGCCTTTTCTGAACCTTAAAGAGCTATAAAATGTTAGCTATTATAATATTATTGAACTCTCATTCCTGCTCTTATCTTGTCCCTTCCCATCTTTGCAATTTTTCTTACACTATTTGCCATACATTTTTCCCTTGCCACATCATGATTTCAATCACTCGAAGCCTCTTCCTTCAAGTCCCAACTTCTTCATCAAAATATGAATAATAATAGCACTTGCTTCCTAGTATTGCTGTGAAGATACAATGAAATATTAGCAAGGTCCTTTGCAAACCTTAATGAACTAAGTAAATGCTACATATTTTTGTATACGTTATGTTTATATAATATACATGTTTATATAATAATCACAATACAATAAAATACAACTTTGAAAGACTTTAGAATTCTGATCTATATAAAGACAATAAAGACCATAATGAGAGTTTGTTGAATCTGATCCCGGTCATTTTATAGATGAAGAAACTGAGTCACAAAATGTTTCATGACTTACCCAGAGTTACATGACTGGTAAGTGTCTGAGGTAGAATTTGAGCACAGATATTTCAGATTCCAATTCCAGTGTTACCTTCACACTTCCTCCCTCTAAATGATAGAGACAGAATTTGAACTCAGGTGTTCGGACTCTAAAACCTGCACACTAATAAAGCATTCCTAATACATATGGACAGAGAGTGATGGACAAAAGATGTAGAATGAGATATTCATTTTTAGATAGGACAAGTAATCTTTTTGGTCATTATTTGACCATACTTATTAGTTACAAGGGAGGGATTCTATTTGGGGGAGGGATGAGAACAAGCAAGGAGTTAGTAGGAAGTGATAGAGTAGCCAAGAGAAATGAACATGAATAAAACATTTAAAAAATACACAGAAAACAACTAAGAAAACTTCAGAAGAGGACATAAAGAAATGACTATTTTTTTACTACTTTATTAAATTTACTATATGCTTAAGATCTATGTAACAAATTCAGTTTCATATAGGATTTTTGTTCTTTGGAAATTGAAATCTATGTTTGTCAAATGGTTACATTTTCATAAATATTTGTTTTATCCTAATGAAAAGGAAATTTCAAAAAAGTAAACCTAAGCCTAGGTTTGATTTAGGTTAAATTCAGCCATTAACCCATTGGATAGCCCTGAGAAAATGATTTCAATAATAATAGCTAACATTTATGTAGTGCCTTACTCTGTGCCAGGCATGGTGCTAAGCACTTCTCATATTTTATCTCATTGGATGCATACAGCAACTCTGGGAGGAAGGTGCTGTCATTATCCCTGCTTTACAGATGAGGAAACTGAGGCAAACAGATGTTAAGTGACTTGCCCAGGGCCACACGGTTAGTATTAGAGGTTGACTTTGAACTTAGGTCTTCCTGACTTTAGACTCAACATTCCATTAACTGTGCTACTTCTATTTTGATTATTTTCTACCAGGAAGGAGGTGGGTATTAGTGATTTCTGTGATTCCTCCCAAATCTAAGATCCTAGCAATATGAGCATCTGAGGATAACTTCTATAAAAAATAGCAGTATTGTGACATCATCATTTTTTCTTTGCTTTGTATGCTTGAAAAAAAATCCAATTTCAAAAATAACATCCATGTGAATGGCCCTCTTCAGAAACTCTCAAGCAAACCAAATGTGTATTTCATTGACTTAACACAACAATGAATTGCCCATCTGAAACAAGTTGCATGTGTGGCTTAGCAAAACAAAATTAAGAGTCATCCTAGGGAAGGACATTGCCACAGCTTTGGCGTAATTAGGAATCATCATAATCAAATCCAGGAAATTGGCACATCTGCTTTTCAGGCTGTTGATCCAACTGTGTTGCTGAATGTGCCGTACTGGCAAGAACAGTTCTGATGCAGCTTGATGTGTTCTGCAAAGCTGTCTTTGCATAAATATTTACATAATTTTCTCCAAATACCGTTATAAGCAGTTGTTTTTTTCCCACTTTTTCTCCCTTGGGTTATTATTTCTTTTCATCTCTCATCCTGGGGATGGAGTGCTCACTTGTTATTATAAGTGTTTATCTGTTTTTAAAGGTCATATATGGGGGGGATGCAAAATAAAAATAAAACATCCCATTTTTTAAAAAAGCGCCCATTGATATTTTTCTTAAAACAAAACAAAACCTCTCACTGTTATTGACTCAGCTTTGTTGTATTCCAGATATGTTTATTCATAGAAAGACTTGGAGTGGCAGTCAGGAGACTTTGGTGCCTGTCTGCCATTAACTAGATCCCTGACTTTGGACGTCACGGACTCCTTGAGTATTAGTCTTCTCTTTAGTAATATGAGAAATGTTGTTCTTTATGATCTTTTCCAAGTCTAAAATTTTATGGACTCATTCATGCATACTTTATTTCTTTTTATCATTTTCATTAAGAATATTTACATCCACATAAATAATCTGGAAATATATGTTGATATTTATTCTGTACCCATAGATCAATAGGCTGTTAGTCTACCTTAAGGAATATATTATATAGTGTCTTGACAGTGACCTTTATCTTTAATCTATGGACCAATAACTGGGGTGGGACTATAAAGCCACACAGAAAAATCCTCTGAGGATTGACACAGATATAAGCATATGCTTCTTCATTTCAATAGATACAGCAGAGGAAAACTTTTCTACTCTTTATGATTTATGAAATTAAAAAAATATATAAAAACCTTAAGATCTAAATAAGAACCAAACATACAATAGTCTGTCTGTAAAGAAGATTAAAGATGGTCAACTAATAGGGATTTAAAACCACACCCTTTAATAGCCTTTGATTTAGTCTACAGGAATTTTCTGCTCTTTGTTAAAGAATTCAGCAAAGTTTCTTGAGGTTCTGGGAGAATCGCTGTTTATTATTATTAGATATTTCTTTACTTCTACCCTTGCAACTTAAGACATGACCATGAATGATAACTAAACTCAGTATTTTAAAAGTATTTAGTTTGAAGTATAATGATATCATATTGAAAAGAATCATGCAGCCATGTATGGGATAATAATGAGCTGATACAGTATACAGCACTTTATGTGAAGGTTTGATCTGTACATCATCCCTTTAAAGCATATATTCAAGGAATACTGTCTGCACTTTACATACATATTCTGAGCAAATTGGGGCTCAGAGCAGCATGCTTTTTATCAAAGTGTTTACCCATATATAAAGGCTATTTAGAATTATCTATCTTTTGAAGTTATTTAAATGACCTAGACTTGACTTTCAAAGACAAATTTTGCATCTTCTTCCTTAATATTCCTTTCATTTGCACACTGCGTTCTGCCCCATCATTTCCAGGTACTTTGCGCATTGGATTATCCAGGTATTAAAGTTGTCTTTCACTGGTCAGCTTCTGGGAAAATGCTTGAGTATGTAACATGCTCAAACAGGTGCAGTGCATGACTAGGAAAAACAGCGACGACAAAAACAAAGAAACTGAACACATTGATTTTTTGATTAATGGAGCTGGAAATCAGGTAGTTAGAGGATATTATCTTTATCTTGTAGAAGAATATATTAAGGCCCAGAAAG
>JAQQSW010016600.1:0-11637 GCA_028646575.1 Pseudocheirus occidentalis | reverse complement strand
CTGTATTGAATTGCTGCTCCTCCCAGTGGGAGTGGGTGACAGGGGAGGAATTGCAAGAATCTAGTATTTAAAGCTATACAATTAAATGCAACTGGGAAATAATACATACAGGGATGGGGGCAGGGAGGAGCTCCCTGCCCTGCTAGAAAGCTAGAGAGGTGTTGGAGGAGGGCATAAAAGGGAACAGATGGTGGGAGGGTTCTTACAGTGGGATCAATGTTCTGGGCTGGGGGGTAGGGACAAAAAGGGGAGAAAATTTGTAACTCAAAACCTTGTGGAAATGAATGATATAACCAAGAAATAAATTAAAATTTACATTAAAAAAAATAGAAAAAAAAGAATTTAATTTTAAAAAGAAGTAATGGTTGTACTGTAAGACTTGACAATTTTGAAAGACTTAAGAATGCTGATAAGAGTTATGATAGTAAAACATGTTAATTACCCCCTGACAGATAAGTTAAGGTCTAGATTTGGGATGAGACAACTTATTCAATGTGGACAACCTAGTAATTTGCTTTTCCTGATGATGCATGTTTGTTAAAATGGTTTGGATTTGATTTGATATTTTTTCCAGTGGTGGTAGGAATGAGAAAATGAAATTCTTGGTGATTAAAAAATAATTTATAAAAGAAGAAAGGGCTATTTGAGTGTATACTACAAAGCAGTAGAAAGTACCAGAGACATAAGTGTGGAGGTAAGGAATATTGAGACTGTCCTAGTCCTAGTGGGTTCTAGGATTTTGAGCTGTATTTATAAGGAGGCAATAAACTTCCTGGAGCACCAAAATCTCAAGTTTGCTGACAGCACTTGTAGGCCATCATTACTGTCAAACTGCCTGAGCTTAGCACCTAGTTAGCAAGAATAATTTGTTAAAATAAGAAGCTACCATATGGTCTGCTTCTTTTCCCTGACATCTGCTCCACAGATGAACCCTTCTCTGGCTGCCCAGCCTCCCACAGTGAACTCCCCAGCAGCACATTGGAAGGAACATATCATGTTCTTTGCCTCAGGTACATGTTGCCTTGGGTGCAAAAAGTGTTCTGTATGGCTCTGCTCCATCAGTAGTGAGCATTCTGAGAATAAAAAAGAAGTGAAGAATGTAAAGGAGAATGTCCTGAGGGAGAGACAGAGACAGGTAAGTTTGGATGCTATGTGCATGGTGCCATAAGTCTTGCAGTGGGGGAGGGGGTAGATGGTGTGTGTACTCAGGGAAGAGGACTTGTGAGCTGTCTGCTAGCAGCTGGCCCCATTCCTCCCTCCTCCTGTCCATACACCAGTGTAGAATGAGCAATCGTGAGAGCTGCCAGGCATACTTCATCTGGTATAATTTAAGTTAATCATGGACATTACTGAAGCTTGCAGATTTTTGTTTCCAAAGGAGAGTACCTATGATGGCACCAAGTATCTCAACACACATCCCTAAAGCCAGACAAGGCAAGATAATGATATGTTGTTACCTTCAGAGAATCCTGCCATCATGACTGATGTCACAATAATCATGTTTGTTTTATATCAGACAAATCAGACATTGTACTGTAAAAGCCTATTATCAAAAAAGAGAAGTTTCCAGAGAAACCTGGGAAGACCTGTATGAAATAATGCAGAGTAAAGTGAATGAAACCAGGATAATTTCCAACAATAACATAAATACAAACTATTTTGAAAACCTTAAGAATTTTTACTGATGCAATGATCAATCACGTTGCCAGAAAATCCAAGATGAAACATTCTACTGTAATAGCAATCAGTTTATCAGATACTTAGCACTTAGTAACTTAGGGCTAAGTAGCACTTAGTAACTTAGGGCTAAGTATTGAAGATATGAGCCCTGTCCACTGTTGAGAAGGTATGAACTCCGCTGTTGACTGGGAAGAAGGCTATTGGCTGAGACAGGAGGCCAGTGCTGTATATAAAGAAGAATTCTAGAGACAGAGAGAGAGAATTGGAATTTGCTCCCCGTGAAGGAAGATTCATGGAAATTGAAGCCAGCTCAGAGAGAAAGAGAGGGAGAGACAGAGAGAGAGAGAAAGAGAGAGACAGAGATAGAGAGACAGAGAGACAGAGAGAGACAGAGAGAGACAGAGAGAGAGTTATTCTCTCAGTATCTGGAAGCTGACTGAGAACTGAATTGGAATTTTCCTGAGACCAGCATCTGGTGAGGGCCACCCAGAAGGCTGATATTCCTTCTGGGTCCTAGAGTCAGCTGAACTTCTGGAAGATTGAAGAAGCATGACCAGGATAAGACTTTGTTTATTCATGGCGAGGCTGATCCTTGAGTTCCAGGCAAGAGAAGTGGTGAAGGGTTTGAGATGTGCTGAACCCTGTGAACTTCAGTGTGTACCTGGAATTGCCTGAGGACTGGATGAGAACCTGGCAGCTGATTGCTTCTGAATCCAGGTGACTGTTTGGCTGATTCAGGAGGGAGCTGGGACTATGGAAGGGGATCCGGGGAATCAGAGAGACCACCCAGAGTCAAGATGAAGAAGAGACCTCCCCTTGGATGAGACTGAGGTTTGCTGGACACCAAGGGGTGGAAAGTTTGTGTGGTTTTCTAATGACTGTATTAGTGACTAATATTTAGTAATTGGGAATCTAGCTTAGTGACTGTCTGCTAGATGAATGACTGATTAAGTTAATGGTTGCCCCATGAGTGGAAGATTGGTATATTGGGAATTGATTGATTGAATCTTTAAGTGAGAAGGGTGTCCCCCTTAGGGAAACCAGGTAATTTTTGTTCTTTGTTCTCAATATTGTAGCCACTGTAGTGAAAACTGTGTGGCCATTCTAATGTTAAGCTGTTATGAACACTATATTGTGACTTTCTCTGATAAGATGCAATATTGACAATATTATATTGTGAATATTGGACTGAACCTTGATCTGTAATGGAATACATAGAGTGTTCACTATTACTGTGTAATCTGAATCTTGAAAGCTGTTCACAGTAGCATTCTTTTGGGAATCTGCTGGTGCTTGGCTTTACATCCACCTACCTTCTGATAGAGCAGTGATAGACTTAGAGGGCAAAATGAGATGTAACTTTTTCGGAATTGGTCCATGCAGGAATTTGTTTTCCTTAACTATGCAAACTTATTGTAATAGTTTTGGTCTCTCCCTGTCTCTCTCTCTCTCTCTCTCCCTCACCCCCCCCCCCTTAAAGAGCAGGAGAAATGAGAGAGAAAATTGATTCATTAATTAAAAAAATCAATTTAAAATAAAAAAAAGATCCTTTGAATCTCTACTTCAAGGGAAGGTAGTCATTCACCAGCTCCAAAAATTCTACATACCACCTAGCAGGTTAGGTTCATATGGGAAGTGAGTTGAACTGGTCTCCAAGTGTAAGTTTCCAAAAACTACATAGACTCTTTCAGCATACTAGGGTGCCATTTTTCATTTGCTCTTCTGGGAAGTGGTTTGTATAGGGATATTTTCTTTGTGCATATAAAACTACTCATATCCATTGGAAATTTAATCCAAAAGTAAGATATGATGATAATTTTCTTTCTATATTAAAACACCAAAAGATGTATATAGTTGACATTTGCATAATGAAACCAATCTTACCTTTGGAAGGAGCTGGATTGCCTGCAGAATTCTTTGTCTGTGTCCAGAATTAAGGATACCAATTTCCAACAAATCCTGATCCTCCATCACATTGCTTCCCTGAAATTGAAGCAGACAGGTTGTTCAAGCTGGAATTTGAACTGAGAGTCCCTGACTCAGAAATTTAATATTTCCTCCCAATCTTACCACCTTAAGCAATGGGGATTCTCTTGACTTTGTCTGGCCTAACTACTTCCTTTGGAATAAGTGAGGTTTCTTTGAGTGGGGGGGGAGAGTAGTAATTAGGATGACAGGAAAGTTTATAAAACAATTGCAATATCAAAACATTTAAAAGTGGTTTTAAAAGCAACTAAGGCACAAGTTACTAAGATTGTCTTCAGTCACAAAAGAAGTAAGAAGCTTAATAAGAAGCATATTTTATGTAGTTTTGAGAGAGTCTAATTGTCTTTCATAATGAGTCAGGACAGGGTGAGCTGGATATGGAACATTGAGATTAGTTCTATTGTTTGGCAAATGAGGAAAGAAATCAATAAATATGAATGAATGAACAAAAAAGAAAGAAAAGTTTCCATCACATTTTATTAAATTACAGAGTTTCCATTGGGTAACTGCCAAAGAGTTATCAAGTTACTAGGATATGTCTAGGCCAGTATGGTGTCTAGAATGAGAAAGGATTATACCAGGGTGAGGAACCTGTGGCCTCAGGGCCACATATGGCCTTCTAGGTCATTGGGTGTGGCCTTTTGCAGAACAAATAATTTTTTAAATTGATTTATTTACTTTTAGTTTACAAAATTCAGTTCCACAATGCCTTGAGTTTTAAATTTTCTTCCCTTCCTCCCCTCTCCACCCCACCATGGTGGCATGCAATCAAGTATAGGATCCGCAAATACTAATGTCATATTGGACATTAGTCTGGTTGTATAGAAGGGTTGTGACTGAATGGGAAAGAGGAAACAAAACCAAACATGGAAAAGAAACAGAGCTGTAGCTTGCTACAGTCTCCATTTAAACTCTGTTCTTTCTAGATCTTTCTCTGAATGTAGACATCTCCTTCCATGCTGAGTCTTTTAGAGTTGTCTTATAACCTTGTGTTGCTGAGAAGAGTCAAGTTTATCAAAGCTGGTCATCACACATACATTGTATCTGTCATGATGTGCACATTTCTCCTGGTTCTGCTCTTCTCACTTAGCATCAGTTTGTATAAGCCTCTCCAGGTAAATATGAAAAGTCCAACTGCTGCTCATTTCTTATAGCACAAGAGTATTCCCTTACATTCATATACCACAATTTGTTTAGCCATTCTCCAATTGATGGGCGTCCCCTTAATTTCCAGTTTTTGCCACCACAAAGAGAGCTGCAATAAATATTTTTGTACACATGGGTCTTCCTCCTACTTCTATGATCTCTTTGGGATACAACCCTAGAAGTAATATTACTGGGTCACAGGGTATGCAATTACTTATAGCCCTTTGGGCATAGTTCCAGATTGCTCTCCAGAATGGTTGAATCAGTTCACAACTCCATCAACAATGCATTAGTGTTCCAATTTTTCCACATCCTCTCCAGCATTTGTCATTTTCCTGTTTTGTCATCTTAGCCAATAATTTTTTTAAAGAGGATTTGTTCTGTGAGGTTTGGATTCAAAGGGCAGCACTTGAGGACCTAGGTTATATGTGGCCTAGAGGCCACAGGTTCCCTACTCTGTCTGACCTGGCCAGACTATATCAGTTGATCAAAGAATAATCATCTGATTAACTGCCTACTATGTGTTAGGAACTGATTCAGGCCCTGAGAAGACAAGGACACAAATGAAATAATACTTTTAAGGAATTTACATTCTCTAAAAGGACATAGCATGTATGCATATGAATATATACAGAATAAAGTAAAATAGAAGGGATTTTCAGTTGGGACTATGAGTCTGTAGTTGGGAGAAATCTCATGAGTCTACTACCCCAATCCCCTTATTTTACAAAAGAGGAAAATAAAGCCCGGGGAAGTTATATAACTCATGTACCATCACACAAAGGTAGAATTTGAATCTGGGTTTCATGGCTCAAGAATCAGCCCTCTTTCTGCTCTACCTCTACATTTTTGTTCTCTGGCCAGATTGGTACTCTTGCCATATGGGAACGAGGGGGACAGGCAAAAAGAAGCAGAATGACTTATGAACCCCCGATTGTAGCCTTTGTAACAAAAACATCCTCCTAAACCTTTCTGACCCTCATCTACCCTACTAAAATGCAGTATTAGTTGTATGTTACAAACTTTAAAACATTTTATAAATGCTATGTCCCATGGTGAATGCAGCATGGTGGTAGGTTGCTATAGAGGACTCTATCACAGTCCCAAGCTCTATAAGCCAATTCCATTCTATCTGCTCGGCACTTCAGGCCACAGCTCAATCTCAGAATGAAGTTTTCTGCAGATTATTTCTAGAGATCTAGTTAAATCCCTCATTGTACAAATGAGGAAACTGAGGCACACAGAGAAATTTCCTCCTTGCCGCCCATGCCAGACATTATTCCCTATAGGGGCATTTTCATCTCTGGAACTTCCATGCTGGTGCCTTGATGCCATGAGTATACCATACATGGTCCAGTGCATCTAAGGTGGTTCCAGGCATTTATAATTTTACTACATAGCCATCTTTTCACCAAGCTATCATTCAGTATCCTCCAAAGTTCTCACTTTTCTAGTCCTGAAGCCACGATCAAATCAGCACTGCCATTGCTGAAAGGGTGTGTCAAGCTACTCAACTAGGGTTCTAATCACCATCCCTTTAAGGTTCCAAACCAAAACACTGTTGGTATAGTCTTCATGGATTGTATTTGCTTTTGTACTAGTAACCCTAGTCCTCAACATAGAGCTTGGTACATAATAAGTGCTTAATACATCTAGATTCAAGTTACTGGTAATATCCAGGTCCCAATTAATGCCAATAATGCATTTTTGGAAGTGGTTGCATGTAGCTGAATCCATGTTTAAAGTTATAATTATATAAAATACGGTAACTGGTTCTAGTCCAATGGAAATATTCGGTATGAATTTGATTAATTCAACCACTTCAGTAGGATTCATTATTCACAACAGGGACCTAGCTGTAAATACTTTTTTTCCCCTTTCACATGGAAGACATATTAGATTTAATTGCTTGGTCCTAGAAGGAAGGACTAATAATCATAGTAATAGCCCTTTAAGGTCCATAAACTTCTTAATATGTTTTTTCCTTTCTTCTTTCCCTCCCTCCCTATCTCCCTCCCTCCCTCCCTTCCTCCCTCCCTTCCTCATTCATTCAAAAAATCCTTATAGTTTTCTTACTTTATGTTGTTGTATTTATTAAGGTTTCTTTTGTTCCCCTGAGTATAAAATAGTGCTACCTTTAATTGAAGTCACCCCTCAGACTTATCCTGTACTTCTAAGCAGGGATGGTCTTCTTCAAATTACCTTTCATCTGTATCCCTGTCACTTCTGACTCTCAGGGACCATAATGGATGACTAAGAATTGGGTACCAAGTTCTATTTGGTACTATTGAAACCAAATAGTACAAGAGTCCTTGTATATTTTCTGTGTATCATCAGTTATTTTTATGCTATTAACAAACATCGGGGTTGAGTTCAAGTGTGTGGCTCTGCTTCTGTTCCTTACAATCTAGGATTGTACCATTTCAGGAAGATATTGAAAAGCTGAAGAGTATCTAGAGGAAAAGGAGGGAACCTGAAGCTGTCATATGAAGGCTAGGTGATGGTATGAAGAATATTTATCCTAGAGAAGCCAGGGGAGCTATGAAGGATGTTTTCAAATACTGGAAGAATTGTCATATGGAAGACAGATTAGATTGAGCTGCTTGGCCCTAGAAGAGTGGTTCTCAACATTCCTAATTAAACACCCTTTAATACTCATATATGGGCATATCTGCATGTGGGTGGACCCGCCTGGAGATGGATAGAGGAAATCTGGGTTTTCCGACGCACTTAGGTGACTCCTGTGACCCCTGTGAAAGGGTCGTTTGACCCCCAAAGCGGTTGTGACCCACAGGTTGAGAACTGCTGCCCTAGAAGAAAGAACTAATAATCATAACAACAGCACTTTATGGTTTGCAAAGCACTTTACATATTTTGTCTCATTTTATCCTAAGTTAAGTGCCACTATGCCCCAGTTTTATAGGTGAGGAAACTGAGGATAAAAGAAATTAAGTGACTTGTCCATGGTCCCATAGCTAGCCAGTATCTAAGATAGGATTCAAACTCACATTTTTTGTTCTATTCACTGCACCTTAGGAGCAATGGATAGAAGTTACATGTAAAAAAATGGGTAGATGTCATAGAGAGGAGGCTTTTGTTCAATATAAGGTAGGATCTGGAAAAAGCATTGTCTCTGGAATGAGAAGACATAAATCTAAATACTGCTTCTAAGGTTTACTAGGCAACTATTTGGTGGTCAGGAAGACCTCTGTTCAAATTCTACCTTGGATGCTTACTAGCTGTGTGATTCTGGGCAAATCACCAAACCTTGTGAGCCTTAGTTTCCTTATCTGTAAAATGGGGGTAATAATAATAATAATAAAAATACCTACCTCCAAGGGTTGTTATGAAGATCAAATGAGATATGTAAAGCACTTTGAAAACACTAGGATTTGTATATAAATAATAATACATAAAGAACAGCTATTATGATTACTACTACTACTACTATTACTACTACTACTACTATTACTTCTACTATTGTTGCTACTTCTGTGATCTTATAAGTCATGTACCACACAAGGGCTTCAGTTTCCTGATCTGTAAAATGAGGGGGCTGGGCTATATAGCCTCTAAGTTCCTCTTTGGCTCTATGATCTATAGATTCTATGATACAATGAAATACACTGCTTCCTTCACAGTGAGTTTCTCATTTTGGGATATATTGAGACAAGGACTGGATGATTAAGAATATTTTGATAAGGATTCATGCCTCTGTTAGAGGGTTGGGCAAAGATCCCAAGACCACTAAGGTTTACTTCAGTTCTACTAATCTATGAGTCCGTATTTCTGGCACCTAACAAACCATGCTTGTCGAGAAAAGAGGGTCAAGTATCTTTGCTGCCAATTTGTCAGAGACATAAAGAAGAGATCCCATTAGCATCTAGCAGATTGCATAGACTGTCACCTTGTTCACGAGAGCCTCTGAAAGTGTTGATTTCAGTATTTAGAGCCTGAAGTGTTTTTGGCCACGGCCACTTGGCTTCTATTCACAGACACTACTGGAATAACTGAGAGAATCACCTTTCAATGCTTCTTTGGAGGATTACAGTAGGAAGCCTAGACATGTTTATAGAGAGTGTTAAAAAATCAATGGTTAATACAAGATATGCTATCTTCTCTCCAGGGTCAATTTCCCAGTAGAGAATCAATATATTTATCAACCTTGATTTTCAAAAAATGAGTGAAAGATTTTGGAGTACAGCATACATGATTAAAATTAGATCTATCACAATGAAAGATACTGATGATGAGAAGATGGAAAGTTGTGATAATATGGGCTTCAGTTTCCTTGCTAATAAAATGATTGGGTGCAACTATATGATGCTTATGGTCTCCTCTAGATGTGAAATTCTAAGATTCTAAAGTAAATTTTTAAAACCAGATTAAATTTTAAAAAGCTTTCAAAATAATTTCTTCTAAAAATTTTCAATTTATTTTGTTTGGTCAATACTTTTAGCTTTTTGGGTGAAACATGAATGTTAGAGAGATCACTAGATAGACTCCACTTACAAAGATCTTTGAAGTTCATCCTGTGATATTTTCAGGGTTGTGCTTGTAAATATTTGCTAATTGCCTCTATAAAAAAAAATACCCTGATACACTTTAAAATTTAATCTGTATCATTAACATTTTGAACCCTTACTTCCTTGTGCTTAAACAATTAACAAAACAACAGATCACACCTTCTCTTGTAGCATTTGCTGATTTCCAAGATATAAATGGTCATACTCAAAATTTAACAATTGATTCTCTGGAATAGCAGGCATGAGTTGTCTCAAGCTCACTTCCAAAAATTTTCCTTCACAGACCTTGTTCTTCTGTGATTTAGGGATTGCCACAATGAATTGCCATCATTTAATATACTAAAGTGAAATAACATGCTGATTTACATGAATGATGGGAGCTTCCATACTTGGTTCTACACTTCCATATTGGGCTCATAATAATGAAATCACACATTTAGATTGGGATACTCATTCAGAGCCATAGCAAAATAATTTATGGCTCAAAAACGGATCCTAATTATATAAGACAAGTCAAATCTATAATAATTTATTAAGTACCTCCTATGTGCTAGGCATTGTGCTAAGCTGAATATTCAAAGAAAAGCAAAAAATACTCCCTGCCCTCTAGTTCCTCATAATCTAATGGGGAGGGGAGACAATATGTAGATAACTATGCATAAACAAGATGAACACAGAATAAATTGGAAATAATTACAGAGCAAACACACTAACAAGAAGTAGTGAGGACAGGGAGACTTCAAAGCTAAGGCATTTGATATTTGATTGTATATAATAACATCTAATTACATAGCTCTTTTGGGTTTTATAAAGCAATTTCCTCACTGTTTTGTAAGGTTGGTATTTTTTATTCTCACTTTCCAGAGGAGACAGTTGAGGCTCAGGGAGGCCAAATTACATGGTCTGGCACAGAGGAGGGAACCTGTGGTCTCAAGGCTGCTTATGGCCCTCTAGGTCCTCAAGTGAGACCCTTAGACTGAATTCACACTCCAGATTTGTTCTGTGAAGTTTGGATTCATTACACCACACCGCCTTTGTACAATAGCAAATTCTATAGGGATAATCTGGAGAGAATTCCTGTCCCTAAGGTTCTCCTTCCTGTAACTGGGTTTCTTAACTGTCCTTTGGAGCTGTTCTTCAGAATTCCCCTCCTGTAACTTACTGGTTAGTGATTGCTGGCTTTCCCTAACCATAAAACCAGGGGATGTGTTAAATCACTTCTTCTAAGGATCTCCTGTTTCAACTCAGTCTTATTTTTCAGTCATGTCCTATTCTTTTCGACCTCATTTGGGATTTTCTTGGCAAACACTGTAGAGTGGTTTGTCATTTCCTTCTCCACTTGTTTCAACTCACACTAAACTTAAACAGAATGAAAATATGACTCTTTTCCACCTGCCTTTTCTGATCCAGCGAGATGTTTTTGTTTTTGTAAAGGCCATATGTCTTTTTAAGTTCTGGAGACTGATACCTACATTCATAAACACTCATAAAGACTCATTTTAATTGATTTTTTAAAACATGTTTTATATTTCCCTATGATAAAGCACCCTCTCCCTCTCTCTCTCTCTCCCTCTCTCTCTCTCTCTCTCTCTCTCTCTCTCTCTCTCTCTCTCTCTCAGAGTCATCTCTAATAACACAGAAGACATAAGAAAAGTGGGGGCAATTGATCAAAAAGGTTGAAAATGTTTGAAATTGTATTCAATATTCCACATCCATAGTCCTTTACCTTTGCTAAGAAGATTCTTTTTTGGAGTCAATCTTGGTTGTTATAATTTCACAAGTATGCACGCTTAATTTAGGAAAATGCTGAAGGGCATGTGTTTTTTTGCCCCAACAATTTATCCTCTCTCTATGAGGAGGAGGCAAACAATCACACGGTGCCTTGGTTCTGTGACTTGAAGTATCAAATACTTAGAGTTGAACATATCATAACTTTTGGAACTAATATAGGTTCTTCTGTTTCTATCTCTCTATCTCTCTTTGTCTCTGTCTCTATCTCCAACCTTATCATTAATATTTATTGGGTTCCCTCTCACCCTCCCTCCCTCCTTCCTTCCTTCCCTTCCCCCCCCCTCTCCTTCTCTCTCTCCTCTCCTCCCTCCTTCCCCCTTTCCTTCTTTCCTCCCTCCCCCTCCCCATCTGTATAAATGATACAGTATACATCTATATAAATGTCCCTAACAACAACTTCTTCTGCATGAATTTGTATGCATCTGAGAAGTACACTAGAAAGAGTGTACACTAGAAAGAGTTCTGGAACATCCTGCTATGGGAACCACTCTGTGCCTCAGTCTTCACA
>JAQQSW010016599.1:0-11637 GCA_028646575.1 Pseudocheirus occidentalis | reverse complement strand
TTGGTTTTTTAGCTCTGTGGAACTCTGCTTCCAGGAGGGGGAAAGCTCTGTCCCAAATCGCTGGGGCCTTCAAAGCTGCCAGAGCTATTAGTGGGGTGCTGAAGCCCTCCCCCAGTTTTGGCTCACTGAAAGCACACCCCAGGACCACCACTCAAGACCATGATCCAGATCTAGGCTGCTCAACGCAAGAGCCCTTGACCCTGATCAATTGCGTCAGCCCCCCTGCTATCTGCAGGCCAAGGGCTCTGAAGCAGCCCAGTGGAGGCCGCTGCTGCTCTCAGCTGTTCCTGCTGCCACAGCCACCTCCCGCTTCTTCCTTGCCCTGGGAGCAGTTTGGCTGGATCCGCTCTTCCCCAAATTTAGCAAAATCCACTGACCTTTTTCTTAGCCTTTTCTTTTTCTTCTGGCCTGATAAATGTGGTAACTGTGCCTCCAGTGCAGGTGATCTGCTCTCCTATAGACTGCGCTCCACCTGAGTGCCCCAGGGCCTGACCTGGCCAGGGTTTCGGCCATGGCTTCCAGACTTCTGCGAAGAGCCCCACCTGTTGAGCTGCCTCTAGCAACAGATGTGTTTTCTGTCTTTTGGAGAGTTTTGGAGCTTGAAAATCTGTTTAGAGTCCCATTTTATGAGTTTTTAGCATGTTTGTGTGGGAGCTGCGGTGCTTTGCTGCTTCTTCACTGCCATCTTGGCCAAGACTCATCTTTGTGAGTTCAAATCTGGCCTCAGAGACTTACTAGCTGTGTGACCCTGGGCAAGTCACTTAGCCCTGTTTGCTCATCTATAAAATAAGTTGGAGGAAGAAATGGCAAATCACTCCAGTATCTCTGGCAAGAAAACCCTAAATTCACAAAGAATTGGACACAATTAAAAACAGCTGAACAACAACAAGATCATATCATTAATAAATGTCAGAGGAAGATTTAAAGTCCAGGTTTCCTGACTCCCATTCCACCTCTTCCACTTACTGCGTATAGCTTAGAGAAGAAGAGAGATTATGAAAGATGGAGGTTTGTGGGAGTAGCTTCATCACTTGACATGACCCCCTTCATTTTATATAAGAGGACAGACATCCGGTGAGTTGTCCAAGGTCACACAAATGGGAAGCACCAGGAGACAATTTTTGTTCTTGAGATACTGTGCCATTTTTCTTTTTTAATTTCTGTGACTTTGTCCTGTTTTTAAAAGTGATGCTCGAGTAACTACTTTAAGTTGTTATTGTTGTTGGTTTTTCTGCCCTTCTGACTGTGGCTGGCCATTGCTTCAGGTAGTGACCTGCTGTTTCCAAGCAACTTGTAGCATTCATGGGTAAAATGAAACTGGGGGCTGGGAAGAATTGTCCTTGTGTTTGTTAATCTGTCCTACTTTTCTCTTGTATGATGCTGGAGAATCAAATGGTGGCTACAAACATTCATATTGTTGCCTGTTTTTAATTTTATTTCCTTATATAGGTGAGGACTTTAGGATGTAATGTAATAAGATCAGTCACTGATTACAAACCAGTCTACTGAGATCAGTCACAGATTACCTCCATGATATCAGATGTGTGACATGTTAGAGTGCTGAATTTGGATTTGGGGAAACCTGCGTTCTATTCTGCCTCAGACTAATAGTATAACTCTGGGAAAATTGGGCTTTCCTCATCTTTAAATGAGGCAGTTGGACTGTATGACTGCTAACATCCCTTTAAAGCTAAATTTATGGTCATGTGATGATCTCATAATCCATTAGCAATTCTTGTATAAGAGATGTTACTGGAAAAGTTTCATTTTTAATTTAATTTCTTTTTTGTTGCTGGTATATTATCCTCTTACTACAATGAAAACCCTGAGGAAATTGAGGGCATTAGGACAGCAAGTGTTTAATTTATAGGAACCTCGGGAACCACGCTGACTCTATCTTGTGACTCAATTCAGAAGCTGGCTTAGTTTCTATTCAGTTATAAGTCTAGTCCAATTTTTGTTTTGTGAGAAAGCTTTATTCAGTTGTGGGAATTGAGAGAAAACCTCATTGCATCATCTGAACCTAGCCCTGTGTGGCTGGGAGACTGGACCACTTCTCCCTGCTGTCTAGAGACCCTTAACCAAGGTTATGCTTGGTTATGCTGATCAGAAACTCAATCAGATCCATAGATGGGCGCAAGGAGTTTTCTCACAATTGTACATCTCAAGCAGCTTTTGTACCTTATCTGAGAACTGGCCCTATTAGCTATTGTTATACTGTTATACTATATTGTATATTGTTATATTGTAGATAGTATATTGTTATGCTATATAATACTATGTATTACATAGTTATACTGGCCCTATAATCAGCTAGTTATTATTTCCATGTTCCTTTGATTATTACAGATACTTGGGGGAATGGGACACCTCTTTTTCTGAATTCAGGGAATTGTACCTGTTGGCTCTCCCCCTCCCAACTTGGAAAGTCCCTAATCTTTCGTCCAGTTAGAAATCAGGTTACCTAATGTTGTGTTGTTTCCTTTTAATTAGTTGGTCTTGTTTGATTAATTATTTTTAATGTCTTCTCTTCTACATTTGAGGTCCAGGCTTAATCTGAGAAGGTCTGGTCCCTCTTTGTTAAGCAATTGCATGCTTTGCTTAATAAATTGATATGCTCAGATGATCTAACCTTTGTTTGCTCAGTCATTTCATCTTTTACAACCACAGCCCCTTGAGGGTAGGAACCATGTCATATCTGAATGTATATCTCCCTAGGGGTGCTATGCATCCAGTGAACACTGAATTCATTTAGTCAAGTTCTTACTCTGTGCTGGGCAGATAAAGGCAAAACCCAAAACAGTTGCTGCCCTCAAAGGAATTTACTTTCCACTGTGGGGATGTAAGTATGAAAGTAAGTGTATACAAAGTAATTTCCAGAGGAATAAAGAGAGCTAATATATTAAGAAAGGTCCTGTATGAGAGATCGCATTTGAGCTATGCTAACAGGAGCCAGGGGCATTAATGGGTGTTTGATGATATGATCTGATTTTGTTTTTAGTTTCTGTAACTATTCATTGTATGGGAAGTAAACAGCTCTCCAAGAAAATGGTGTTACAGATCAGTACTTCGTTTTCTGGACCCTATAGTTTAAAGATACAGGAATAGCAATGGACTTTGGTCCAGGGGACAGAGTCCTCCTAATGAAAGCTGGAAGAATACATTATCCTGGACTCTGGTTTATCTGATTAAAAGGGCTTTTAACTAAAATGGAGAAAAAAGGAGAAAAATGCCCAGATCCAGCTACTAAACCAGACACCATAGAAGGCAACAGCTGTGAAACAGGAAAGAAGAGCAGGAGACAAACTTAGCTATCTATGGGCAATGATGATGGAGGCAACGGGCAGAATGGATGGTGATGGGCCTTTATGTACCAGGGCATGGACTGTTACTAATAAAGTGAATTCAAATATATCTGAAATTTGGATGGATCAGATTTATAACTAGGATACGGCAATGGGAGGGTTATACCTTTTTTAAGCGAGATAGATCAGATAAATGTGTAGGCAGGGTCACCAACATAATCAACCCAAGAAATTAAGTTGATCTTAGGTTGCTTTGATATGCAGAATGAGATTTTGCTCACAGGACTTTCTTTTTGTCGTTCCCAGCATTTATATTAAGTGTTTTCTGTGTCAGTACAAGGAGAAAGAATGACCATCACTGCCCTCAAGGAGTTAATGTTCAAATGAAGGAAGATAGCTTGTAAAAGGAGGCAGAAACACCCTCATAAAGCCTGGAGAAAAATGAAGCTGTGGCAGGCTTGGGCCACCCTCCCCTCCTTCAATGGAAGGTCTATGGAGGAGCCATCCAATCAAGGAGAGGCTGGGGTGTATTGGAGTCACTTCTACAAGCTCAGGGGAGCATTTACATTGAAACCAGAAAACTACAAATCAGGGCTTGATTTATCATTTTGTTGTCTGGATGTAAGAAAGTCATGGGAAAAATGTTAATATAATGCAGGTTATTAAAAATGTATTGCACATTTTCCCCCTTGGAGAGTTGGTTGTTAAACATTTGCCAGCATAGCCCTTGAGTCTTATGTGTGAATTCCAGGGCTGGAGAAAACTTCAAGATGAAGAGAATTAGGGGCATGGGAGAGAAAGTCCAGGAACACAGTTTTTCATTTCTAAGGTCTAATTTTTAAGCAGTATGCTAACAAGGCAGAGTGCATCCAGAAGATGCCAAGGTCTAGGGTAGGGAAACAATCCCAGTTTCCTTGACCATGCCCAAGGAGCAGTTGAAAGAACTCAAGTTGTTTAGCCTGAGAAGAGAAGATTTGGGGGGTGGCAGCCACAAAAGTAGTCTTCAAGTGTTTGAAGAGCTCTCATGTGGGACTATGAGTCCTTGGAGTTCTGAACTAGTTCCGATTTGTGTAAGTTGCTTGTTCTAAGGCAATCTCAGCTCAAAGGAAGAAAAAGTAATTCTGAATGGTGAATATTGTCTGAAAAGAGAATAAGGTCGGTTTTTTTTTGGGGGGGGGTAAGGGTTGGGGTGGGTACTAACAATCTCCACATCACTAAGGAGCTCTATTATCACTGTTAAAAACCAACAATAACCTTCTGTGTTTGCCATTTAAAACCCTTAACAGTCTGGCTCCAACCTGTTTCCATACTGATTTTCTGTTCCTACTTATCATGCTTGATATATTACAATCAAACTCTCCTCCTTCCTGTTCCCATATGTGACATTTCATTCTATCCCACTTCCCATGTCTTTACATAGGTCATTCTTCATGCCTGGAATTCTCTCTGTCTCTGCCTCTTGGAATCCACAGCTCCCTTCAAGGCTTAGGTTTGGAGCCATCTATTCTAATTCCCTCTCTCCCAGTTATTTTACTCTCTCTTACTATTACTTTCAAAATTAATTCAGATACACTTACACATACACACACACATACATACTTATATACACTCATGCATATAAGTATGTGTATATATAGGTGTATACATGTGTGCATATGTGTGTGTATGTATATATATACACATACCTCTGTGTATATGTGTATATGTATATGTACATGCATATGTATGTATAGAGAGTGAGACACACTTAAGTCCTTCATCATCCATAGAAGACCAAAAACCTGTACTAGCCAATCAAGAGGATGATTTGCGTCTTTCTGGATGGGCATATTAATAATCCTTTACTCTCTGAGTGAACCCCAAATCCTCCTGCTGTAACAACCATAAACCAGATTAAGTTTGCACAGACATCCTGAGTTGGGGCACATCCTTGCTTATTCAGAACTCTGTTATTAGCTGGCAGAAGGCCAGACATCCTAAGTCAAGCGTTCTTCCTTACAAAGTTTCATGATTTTATAATCTATGCAGCCTAACCCTAAAGCAGGCTCAGTTCTGACTCAGCTCCCATGCATGTATGCCTGCTGCTTTGAGGGGAATAAACATTCATACAGATTAATTCTGTTTGTCTTTCTTAGACTGATTTTTGGAAGATGATGTTGTTTATGTGTGTGTGTATACATACACACATATATTTCTGTGTATATGTTTTTCTATGTGTATATATAAATATAGACACATACACATAGTATTTACCTATATAGTACACACACACACACATATACATGTTGTGAAGCTTGAAAAGTTCAAGAGACATAATTTCTGGGCAATTAATCATTTTATTAACAATGCTAGCATGTCATTAATTAAAAAGGTCAGTGACACTCTCGAATGCCAAACACCGTCATGGTGGTGGGCTCACAATTTATATGCCCTTGGAAAAGTGGTTGTTCCTGAGGGTGGCAATCAACTCTAATTGGTTGACAATTAATGAGAAAATGAATATTATAATGAGATATGGGCTCATTCTAATGAGGGTCTTTGGGAGTATGTGAGTTGGATCACCCAAGTCTTGGACAAAGAGACTTATGAATATACATGTCAAAGAGAGAATTTACTCCTTCCATGGGCCAGTCTGACCAAACCCAATGAACAGAAATTTACTAATTCTCTCAGCCTAGTTTGTTAAGTTTTTCTCAACATTTCTTATAATGCTTTATTTCTGGACAAGCAAGTAGAAGACCCTTTAATCCTCATTCAATAATTGGTTATTAATATAAGAAATAATTGTCTCTCTCAAAGTATATGCATGCATATATGTGTATATAATGTATTTCTCTGGGTATATGTTGCCTTCTTCCTAGTAGAGCATAGTTCTTTTTTTGTCTTTGATTCCGTAATATATATTTAATAAAAGACCTTCCACTTAGTAAAGACCTAACACATAGTTAATGAATGGAACTGAATTCAAATCAAAATAAAATATA
Source organism: Pseudocheirus occidentalis (assembly GCA_028646575.1). NCBI lineage: Eukaryota > Metazoa > Chordata > Mammalia > Diprotodontia > Pseudocheiridae > Pseudocheirus > Pseudocheirus occidentalis. The sequence goes on along the minus strand of JAQQSW010016599.1, from coordinate 5,348 downwards.
AGGAATATTATAGACAAAATTAATGATTTGGGCAAAGGTTGAATCAAATGACCTTCAAGGTCTCTTTCAACACAAAGAATCTATTAGTCTGTGGATTTGACTTGGTGGTGCAGTTTAAGCCAAGGGTCTCTTTAAATGTCTCTTTAATTATTAATGATACTCTAGAATACCTACCAATGAGCTTCCTTCTAGGTCATGTGCTTCTTTTATATATATTTGATTTGTTTATTTACTTTTAGTTTACAAGATTCAGTTCCAGAATCCCTTGAGTTTCAAATTTTCTCCCCTCCCCTCCCTGCCATGGTGGCACGCAATCAAGTATAGGATCTGCAGATACTTTTCACATTGGACATTAGTCTGCTTGTATAATGTGCTTCTTTTACAAGTAGTTCAACCATTCTGTGAATTTAAGATGTTTTAGCTTTGGCAATAGCATGCCTTGGAGTGTTGGGTCAAGCAGCTCATGCTCATAAAGAGCCTTCTCTAAAAACAAGATTATAAACTTACACATACTGAACTCAGCCTTGACTTGTCCTAGCTGTTCTCCATACATTTTGTAGCTCTTATATTCCCTATGTTTGGTGGACAGGACAAAAAATAAACAATTTTCATCCTCAACTCTGCTGCCACCACCATATCTTAGGGACCCCTATGCCTGTTTACATTCTTTTGAAGTTTCTTCTTTTAAAAATAAGTTCAACCCATCAGATTGTTTAAAATGATGGATGCCCTTCAGTTGGGAAATAGCTAAACAAGTTGTGGTATATGATTATGATTGAATACTCCTGTGGTTTAGAAAAACATGGAAAGGCCAAGTCTTTAAAGAAGATGCTATCCACCACCAAAGGAAGAACCAACAAATAGAAATATGTATAGTATGGCCTTATATATAGGCATATGTGCACACACATATTATGTTTCCATAGGTTTGCATGCAATGTATGTGTGTTACAACGCCATACATGTACATATGCATGCACACACGTGTATATATGCTATATGTGTATATATGCATGCATACACACATATATCTGCATTTAATTATAGCCTTCTGGGGAGGAAAAATAAAAAGTGCATAGCAAAGAACAAAAGAAAACCTAGAAGGAAGCACAGAAAAGCTGGGTAGCTTTGAAAACAATGTATACTAGTTATTACATAAGTTTTCTTTAAATAAACAATCATTATTTTATATTGAATCCTTTCATGTTCTGCTGTAGACATAGAAATGTTCCTGTTTTTTTTCTTTTCTCACTTTGTATTTGAGTTTTAAATGAACAATTAAAAAAAAAAGATAGGTTCAGCCATGTTCGTTTCCATGCCACTTTGTGGTATGTTTAACAAACAAGACATTTTGGTTGACTTAAACATCAGGTGTCAGGGTTAGTATTTATATACTATGGACTATCTGTATTTGACTCTAACACATGTCTGGATGTATGCCTGCTGCTTTGAGGGAAATAAACATACACAAAGATTAATTCTGTTTTTCTTTCTTAGACTGAACTCTGGAGGATGATGTTGATATTTTTTTCTCTTTCCATATATGTAGACATACATACATAAACGTTTTTACCTACATAGTACACACACACACACACACACATGTACATATTGTGGCAAATCATATATGTAGCTTGTCCTAGCTGTCTCCTTGGGTGTCTCTTCTCTTCCCTCCAGCTCTAACTGCTCTGACTCCCAACTTAGCATTTTCTTGAATTAAATATACAGAATCGTATTTTAATTGTATTATTATATACCATATTACATATATAAAACCTTAAATTAGATATATGTATATATATAAATTATATATTTAGAACACCTTAAATTATACATGTATATATATGTGTAGGTATGTATGTGTATAACTTTAAATTTCTGAAACTACCCAGTATTTAAGTATATTGATACCCCTTACTCTCCATTGGTAAAGGAGCAATAGAAGTGTTATATATTCTTTTTGTTAAACTTTTTGTGTGTCTATAGTGATCTTGGAAGCAGTTTCTACTTTCCTTTGTAAGCGTTATGTTAATTGGCCTTTAAAAATGAAGGATAAACAATAAGTTAGGTGACTTCACAAAAGATAATGATTAAGTAGTGACTTGATTAGTTCAGGGTCCTCTTCAAGGACCAAAAAATCTCTCAACAAAAGGGATCAAGGAGCACTCTGTGGGAAATGTTTTCTGGAATTTGTTGCGACAAGTTCTAGTCTGTGAATTATAGACTGGCCTGACTTAGATGTGTTCAATTGAATTGATGCAACACAGGTGGTGTGTGCTGAGGACAATGGAAGGAGCCGGACAAGAGGCTGTAGGAAAATTTGTGGAAGTGTTAAGGTTTAAAATGTTGGGGTTTAGGGGTGCTCAGGACCCAAAAATACTGACACGCCTGGTCCTGCCCAAATGAATTTGACCTAAGTCTTCTTTCAGTCAAAGTAAAACAAAGTTTATTGATGATTTGCCATATTTAGATGACTCTTAAGGAGCCTGAGCATTTGTATCACTAATGCCACCAGGCCAGATAGGATCTGAGCACCTTCATGCAGGCAAGATGTATCTTATATATAGTGTAGTTCCAACACATTATTCACAGTGCCTATAGCAACTGTAACTATGCCAGCATAGTTCTCAATCACAAAATATAAAAGACTCTCCATGTAGAAGACAGAAGCAAAAACCTTTATTCAGACACCAGAGAGTCAAATCCCAACACCAGGAAACGGAATCCATAATAGCAACAAAGAAGTTAATACACCATAGCACAGCAGAGAGCCATGCCATCCTTTAGCCTTCCCACAGACACTTACAAGCCTGGGTGTCATAGCAGGGGACAAATAAACACTCACAAACCTAGCTGTCTCCTTGGGTGCCTCCTGTCCTCCCACCATCTCTAACTGCCTTGACTCCCAGCTTTCTGTGGGAAAAGCTCTACCCTTTAGCAAACTCCTCCCATCCCAGGCTCCATGTGATTAAATTTGGATTATTAGGGGTCAGGGAAGATCTTCAAATTTCCATTACCATTATATACAGAAAGACTGTGGGAGAGATCTAGGGGTGGTCTAGTAGTCTGGGGTGACAAAAGGAGGGGTCTAAGGAGGCTCTTGATGAGACTGGGGTAACTAGAGGTCAGATTCCCAGGAACTAAGAGAATGGAATTTTGATAGGATCAAGAGTGGGAAGCATGTGGAGACCACCCCAAGATAACAGACAATAGAGGGCTAGGCTAGGTTTAGGGTATCAGATTTGGGCATGAAAAAGCCAAATTAAGTGGAAAAAATCAAGAGAGTTCAAGGGGGTTCCCAGAGCCTGTACCCCATCAGAAGGAGAGAAAACTTTCACCTGGGATGGGGAGTTGGGGGTGACAGACAAAGGGAGGAGAATCAGCTAAGTGTTCTTGGAGGAGATGGTATCTCAGCAGGGTTCTGAAGGGAGAGAAATGTGATATCAGTCAGCTAGCTAGTCAATAAACATTTTTTAAGTGCTTGCTGTATGCCAACCATGGTGCTAAGTGAGAGGGAAAAGGGAATCTCTCCCCTCAGAGAGCTTACATTCTAATGGTGGAGACAACAAGCAAACAACTATGTACAAAGAAACGGTATACAGAATGAATAGGAAATAATTAAAAGCAGGATGACATCAGAATTAAGAAGAACTGGAAAAAGCTTCTTGTAAAAGATGGAATTTTACTTGGAACTTAAATGAAGTCAGGGAGGCAGAGCTGCAGAGAGTGTAAGTGGGTGTTGGGTGTGTGGGAGATGGTCCCCACCCAGAGATGGGTCAGAGCAGGTTGAGGTTAGAGAGCAGTTAATCTGGTCTGGCTGAGATTGAGCCTAGGAAAGAGGAATAATGGTAAATAAAGCTGGAAAGGGAGAAGGAGGCCAGGTAGGGGTTTTTAATAATAGCTAGCACTTAACTCATTTGGTGATAAATGTAATATGAAAGAGCTTGCATAGCAATCATTGGGATATGTAAAGTTTCTTAAATAGAGGAATGACACAATCAAGGCTGTGGCTTAGGAAAATTAATTCAGCAGTTCACTTAACAAGGTATGTGATCCTGTACAAGACATTTAACCTCTCCCTGACTCAGTTTCCTCATATGTAAAATGAGAGGGTTAGACTTGATGGCCACTAAAGTCTCTTCTGTCTCTAATTATATGATCCAATTGTAAGAAACATGCTTGTGGGGATCACAGGACTTCTCAGGCAGGGTCAAGGGAGTTAGCCAGAATGAGCTTCCACTCTCCACTGCTTCCCTGGAGGCCCTTAGGAAGAGTCACATGAGATGCCCCATAAAGCAGCAAACCCCTTCTTACTGAAAGAACAGAGTGGGCAGAGGAAGGCATTGATTATGCTTCCAGCAGGAAGTGAGTATTGTGCTCACTAGGAACACCCAACCTGATAGAGAATCTGTAGTGAGGTTATATAGTTATGTCCTTCCTGGTAGAGTTAGGGTTAGTTGAAATCCCTCAAATTCCTTACTTGATTTCTCTACATTCCCTCTTTTTTAAAAAATTAACTTTTATTTATTTTTAGTTTATATCATTCATTTCCACAAGATTTTGAGTTACAAATTTTTTCCCCATCTTTCCTCTACCCACCAACCCAAAAAAGCAATGCCACTGTATAGCCCCTCCCCCAATCTGCTCTGTCCTATATCCTTCCCCATCACCCCTCTGACTTTCTGGTAGGGCAAGATGGATCTCCCTACCCCAATGCCTGAATATCTTATTTGCCAGTTGCATGTAAATAATAATAATAATAATAAAATTTTTAAAACATTTGATTTTAAAACTTTAAATTCTAGATTCTTTCCCTTCTTTCCTCATCACCCACCCCCATGGAAAGACAAGCAGGTCAATACAGGCCGCACATATAGTTATGCGGACCATCTCCACAATGGACATAGTATGAAAGACTGACTATATTTCCCTCCATCCTATCCTGCCCTCCACTTGTCCTATTCTCTATTTTATCCCTTTACAAAAGTGTGTGCTTCTAACAACTTTCCCCCCTACCTGCCCTCCCCTCTATCATGCCTCTTCTCATCCCCTTTCCCCCTACTCTCCTGTAGGGCAAGATACCCAATTTAGAGTGTATGTCATTCCCTCCCTAAGCCAAATTCAATGAGAGTAAGGTAGACCCATTCTCTTTTGCCTTCCTGTTCTTCCCCTCCATTGTAATAGTTATCCCTTGCCTCTTCTATATGAGATGATTAACCCCATTCTGTCTCTCACTGTCTCCTCTCATTATATTCCTTTCCCACCTCTCCATTTCACCTTTTTTTTTTTTGCTGGGTAGGTGACTCTTGGTTTTAATCCCAGCTCTCTTGCTCTCCGGAATATCATAT
>JAQQSW010016598.1:0-11637 GCA_028646575.1 Pseudocheirus occidentalis | reverse complement strand
CTTCTCCTTCTCCTTCTCCTTCTTCTTCTACTCCTTCTCCTTCTTCTTCTTCTCCTTCTTCTCCTTCTTCTTCTTCTTCTTCTTCTTCTTCTTCTTCTTCTTCTTCTTCTTCTTTCCCTCAGATGTTTAATTCATCTAAGCCAGCATCTCTAGGGTTATCCCACATGCCCCAGGGACTCCAATGTCATTTAGCAATAAAGTATTGGGACCAGGAAAGTCCCAGGTGAGAAAACTCCCTCTATTGATGCAGGACTTCTCCAACTATGTAACTTAGAGCAGGGTTCCTTACCTTCATTTGTATCATTGACCCCTTTGGCACTTGGATGCAATCTATGGACTCCTCAGAAAAAATGTTGTTTTTTATTTAAATAGAAGAAATGTTACAATTCAGTTAGAAGTTAGGGAAAATAAAGATGGATTTTTTCCTATTCAAATTCTCAGACCCCCAGAAATCAAGAACCCCAGTTTTAGACAGATAGATATAGTATGGACAGCATCACAAATACAGTATCATTTAAAGTACCTGAACTCAGATCTCTCTGGTTTGGGGGCCAGCTCTCCATTCACTCACTGATTCTATATAAATAAAGGAACTAAAGGACAGGATGGTGCGGAACGACATATGCAAAATTACACTTTTGATCCTTTGGAGAATAAAGCTAAGGAGAACAGGTAGAAATGAACTATTTTAATTCTTAAAACTTCTAATTTCCCTTTTTTAAAAAACACAACTTACCGTAATATTTATAAATGCAAAAAAACCTGATTAAATTATCATAGTTTAAAAAGCTAAAATCTGTTATTTTAATGATATAGGGATTGCCCGGCATGGAAGCTTTCTCTGCTAATATAGATCAATACCTACTCTGAAATTTACAGTCTTAGAGCTGCCTAGGGAAACCGAGATGTCAATGATTTTCTCAGGATCATAAAGACAATATAATAACAATATTACTACTTCTACTACTACTACTTTCCTTATTACTATGAATACTAGTCTTTTTCCTATCTCTTTTCCTCCTCCTATTACTACTACTACTACTACTACTACTACTACGAAAACCATTATTTTCTTTCTCCTCCTATCACTACTACTGCTATGACTACTAAATATTATTGATAATAGCTAACATTTATATAGTGCTTTGATATTTCATTTTACATATGGTAAGTAGTAAATAACTTGTTTAGAGTTAAATAGCAAGTAAGTGTTTGAAGACAGATTTGAACTCTAGTCTGCCAATGCTTAGCTCAGAAATGACTGGATATTTAATAAATGTCTCTTGATTGGTCACTGATTGCTTCCCGACTCTAGTTGCAGCATTCTATCCACTCTGCTACTTTAGAGGCCCAGGTCATTATGCCTCGAAAGCTAGCCCTCTGTCTGCTCTGCCGTGCTTTCTTTCAAATAGCTAAAAGATTTAAATGGAAGCAACATCATCTAGTCATTGTGTACTGCAACATTCTTGGGTGTGCCAAGTCAATATGTGAAATACTTAGTTTTGCCTCATAATCAGCAAACATTTGAACCAGGAGGTGGAATAGGTTCAGCTAAAAGATGATCAAAATTAAGTCAAAGGATCATTGATTTAGAGCTGAAATGGCCTCAAAGGTCATCTAAACCAACCCCTTCATTTCACAGATGAAGAAACAGGCCTAGAAATATTAAGTGACTTACTCAAAATAATTTGTATTAAGTAACAGAGGCAGGATTCAAAGTCAACCCTCTAATTCCAAATACACAACACTGTCTATCGTGCTGTGGGTAAGAAATAAGGTACTGAGCCAGATGGGAGAAACTCTTACCTTCTGACTGATAGGTTGAATCATCTCCTGCCATGCCTGAAGGTGCCATCTTTTTAACTCACACAGAGCAGCTATGTGTTACCAAGGCTTCCACATTTGCATGACCAAGGGGGAAATTAAATAATACTAATATGCAAATGTATTTCTTCTTCTGGTAGGTTTATAAACCAGGGTGTAATTAATTCAGCAAATAAATTACTACTGCATGGCATTAATATGAACAGAAGGAGAGCCTTTAAAACTACATACAGACTTGAGACTAAAGCTAATTGAGGAATTAAAAAAAGAATTTTAAATCTCTTTTCTCTGAAAATATCCATATTCAATCCCTTATTTCAGGGACTCATTTCACATTTCAGGGTATCAGTTACCCTCCTGACCCAGACAACCCTTAACTGAAACCAAGGGGGCATTAGAATCGCTAGGTTCAAGGTTTTATGCAGACACACTAAAAAATAGCAGGATTTCCAATTTCATTTACAATTTTGAGTGTGGGTTAGCTTTTTAAATTCCTGAGTCATTTGAATTATGCTGATAGAGTAGCCCTCTCAAATTGCCAAATTGTTACTCAAATCTTTGTTGTTCAGTTGTTTTTGAGTTGTGTCTGATTCTTTGTGATCCCATTTGAGGTTTTCTTGGCAAAAATACCCATTTTACAGATGAAGAAACGAGGCAAACAGGCTTAAGTGACTTGCCTAGGGACATATAGCTAGTAGATGTCTGAGGCCAGATGTGAATTCACGAAAACGAGCCTTCCTGACTTCAGACTCTATCCGATGTACCACCTAGCAATCTGTCTCTCTGAATAATGATTCCTCAGTCCCACATCATACAGTCTCACCGCCCTATACCGAAGCTGCATAGCCCTCTTCTGATGAGCCGAATTTTTCCAGACTGACTGTCACAGAATTTGCTAATTTGTTAGCCATTCCTTCGGCTACTCCAGGGTTTAAAAAGTGACTCCGCTATGGCCTTGACCTTTGCAACAATACACTCCTTGCCTTTCATCTTAATCAAGACCTGGTTCTCTCTAGAATGCTGCAACTTCTGGAGAGCCCTGGGAGCCGTCTACAAAGGAAGATGCACTTTCTCCTGTTTCCTGTGACTCACAGGTCTGAAATAAAAGTTGGCATGGGCAAACCCATTTACAAAATGTTTTCCTAGCTTCATTTTTTAATAATTTGTCCTCTTTTGAAATGTATTCTATCCCACTCTCTCTCTCCATACATGTTTTTGTTAACAAAAAGTCATTCTCCCAGTTTTCTCAAGTATGTTAGCTTATGGCTAATGTTTTATTCTTTACACCATCCTGTGACCATACTCCAGGATTTCAATATTCACAGCAATGACCTCTTTAACATTATGACCATAAAATTCATTAACCTCCTACAGTTTCAGCTCTGAACCAACATGATCATACCCTAGAGCTCACTCATTTCATAAAGTATACCACATCCAAGTTTCCAGTCTTCAAAATGACACCCTTACCGTAACTTACCATCCTATATTCTCTGCTTCCTCAGGCATGTTCAACTTACTTTTTGCCAGAGCTATAAGTACCAATTTTGGAATCTGAGGCAAAGAGCACAAAACATTCTCTCAAATCAACTTTTAAAGACAAATTTATTTGAGAAAGGGATGGTGGGGAAAAAAAGGAAGATAGGAAAAAGAAAGAAGATAAGAAAAAGCAGAGGAGGAAGAAGAGGAAAGAGGGAAGCAAGAGAAGAAGGAAAAGATGAGTGACTCATTTATATGTTCCCACAAATCCTCCACATATGATAAAAACAATGTGATGAGGAAAAGAAGCAGGAAGAAAGAATGTAATAAAAGAAGGAAGAGGAGGAAGATTGAAAACAAAATGGGAAAGAGGACGTATAAAACTAGGAAGAGATAATACAGGACTGTGAACAAGCAAGTGCTGATACTAATTTTTTTTTAAAAAGAAGGTGAATTCTTTAACTTACAGAATGAAGAGCAAAATTCTAGAATCCATAATTTAGAAGGAGAAAGAAAAACAGTAGTGTCTAAAAGTCATCCTGGCTTCATCAAAACAGGTCATACCAATCTAACATCCTTTTTTTAGACAAAGCTAATAGACTGGAAGATCAAAGGAGATAGATATGACATAGATAGATACAGATAGATAACAATGGAGATATAACACTTAGATTTTAGTACATTTGACAATCATTCTTTTTTATGAATTATTGTATTTATTTTCTTGTTTACATCATTCATTTCCACAAGATTTTGAGTTACAAATTTTCTCCCCGTCTTTCTCCTACACACAACTTCAAAACAGTGATCCCACTGTAAAGCCCCTCCCCCAATCTGCTCTCTCCTATGTCCTCCTCCATCGCCCCTCTAATTTTCTGGCAGGGCAGGATGGGTCTCCCTACCCTGACAATCACTCTTATGAAAATAATCTGAGGGTTTCAATGGAATGCAAGTTCAATGCAACATGTGTTCATACTTTTATGTATCAATTATGTATCCAGAATGATCAGCACAATGTCATTTACTAATTATTTTATTAGTTATATTAATTATTAAATATTATTTTATTATTAATTAATTAATAAGAATTAAATGCAGATCGTGCTGTGTGATCTGCCCTCAATATTTGGATGGATAGAGCACTGGCCTCAGACACTTATTAGCTATACGAGCCTGGAAGAATGGGCAAATAGAAAGAAATTCCACCAGTTCAGTCATTTTCAGTTGTGTCTGACTCTTTGTATATCTGGGGTTTCCTTGGCAAAGATACTAGAGTGGTTTGCTATTTCTTTCTGCAATTCATTTTACAGATGAGGAAACTGAGACAAATAGGGTTAAGTGACTTGCCCAGAGTCATATAGCTAATAAGTATCTGAGGCCAGATCTGAACACAGGTATGCTCTCTATCCACTATATTACCTAGCTTCTCTTAGTCAGGTACAGATTGAAATAAATGTACTCTTTTTGTGTGTGAGACAGTTGGGGTTAAGTGACTTGCCCAGCATCATACAGCTAGTAAGTGCCAAGTGTCTGGTCAGAGGCTGGGGTTGAACTCAGATCCTTCTGACTTTAAAGCCAGTGCTGTATCCACTGTGTCACCTCACTGCCCCAAATAAATGCACTCTTGAAGTCCTTCCCAATCTTAGATTCTGTGATTCTGTGATTTTAAAAACCAAACAAACAAAAAAACAATTGGATTCAAAGCCCAGCTCTTATGCTAACTAGCTGCAATGAACTTGAGCGAATAATTTCTCTGAACCTCAGTTTTCTCTTCTGTAAAATGTGATGATTGGACCATATGCTTTCTAAAATTTCTTACATCTATAACATTGTACGTCTCTCTTTGTGACAATTTGTCTTTCCAGAATGATCAGCACAATGTCATTTATTAATTATTGTTTTATTAGTTATATTAATTATTGTTTACTTAATATTATTTTAGTATTAAATAATTAATAAGAATTAATTGCAGATCATGCTGTGTGATCTGCCCTCAATATCTGGACGGAGGAGAAAAGCATGGATGGGGAGAGGGTCAGAGCAAGAAAATCACCTGATAGGCTGCATGGTTATTTTGCACTTTATTTCTAATCTTTTTTTGCCTTGTCACAAAGGTTTACTCAGGACAGTCTTCCAGAATTCATTAATCACACATTTTCTTATTATTCGGCTCTCAGCAAGTGACACCTACAGATTAGAGCTGTTCAGAATATAAAAGAAAACATAATACCAAGTAGATATTTGCTGATTGCTATCTAGAGTGCTAGAAATGCATCTCTGACTGCCCATGGGACACTGTCATCCTAATGTCTTGAAGGCATTCAAACTATAGGAATCCAGGCTCATTATTTTTTCCCCTACACCTGGTTCTCCTTCTGTTATACCCGCATTCATCCAGGCTCCTCTGTCTGAAACATTGGTGTTATCAATAGTTCTTCCCTTTCCCTCATTTCTCATGGGGCCTCCATGATGAGCTCAGGGGTTCTATTTCTTCTATCATATACCATAGTCTTCTACAAGTAGTAGATGCTTAGGTCCTTAATAATTGTTTGCTGAGTGAAAGTCCAATGAGGTGAAAATTCCCTGTCTGATCCTTCCCCTTCTCTCTATCCACACTGCTAATATACTGCTACAGGCCTTAGGCATCACCCATAGGAACTAATACAATGGTCTATTAGCAGATATTCCTACCCTCACCATCTTTCTTCAACAATCTATCTTCCCTACTGTTGGCAGACTAACCCTTCTGATGTCCACCAAGAAGGGTAGATTATGGCATTCCAAGGGGGTGCTGCTGACTGTTTAACAATTAGCTCTTTGGAAAACCACAACAAACTTTTAGGTTTAATCTGCACTATAAACATCTTTTCAATCACTTTTTTAAAAGTCTAAATAATCAACAAACCAATTAATTAAGCCCTGCTTTGTAGACTTTGCCTATTTCCAAGGTATAATACTCATACTCTGGCAGCTAGGTGGTGCAGTGGATAGGGTGCTGAGCCTACAGTCAGGAAGGAAGATTCATCTTCCTGAGTTCAGATTCAGCCTCAGATACTTATTAGCTTCGTGATCCTAAGCAAATCATTTAACCCTGTTTGCCTCAGTTTCCTCACCTGTAAAATGACCTGGAAAAGAAAATGGCAAATCACTCCAACATCTTTGTCAAGAAAACCCCAAATGGGGTCATGAAGAGTTAGGTGAGACTAAAGTGACTGAACAACAATAAATGCCCACACTAAAATGTCAACAAGTTGCCTCTCTCAAAGCTAAGCTTACTCCTGTGCCTCTACTTTATTCAAAAATCTGCATTGGCTTCCTCATGCTCAAACTCCTTTGTTTAACATGAAAGGTCCTCCACACTATGGCCCTCCTCGGAAAACAAACAACTCCCCCAACAAGTTTTATTGAAGCTTCTTTTATATATTGCTGTTGTTTTCTAATATGCCTCCGCTTCAGCCAAACCAAAATATTCTTTTTCCAGAACATAACTTTCTGTCCTTCACCATTACTTATGGAGTAAGTAACAATAAATAATATTTATTAACAATTGCATTAAATTAAATTATATTAATTTGTGTTATTAACAAATAATAATAATAAAAGAATTTGTTTCGTAAGACTCAGTCAAAATGCTCCACCTAAGAACATAGAAGGCCACATGTGGCTTCGAGGCCCCAGATTCCCCTTGCCTGGCTCCGAACGGATTGTAGAATTTCATTGCCATCCCTTAAATCCTGTAATTTTATTTAATGGATTAAGGGGACTCAACTGATCTGTGTCTTCTGATCAACCAAGGGATATTCTGGTAAGTACTTAACAAAAATATCTCTTCAAAATGGCATGACAAATTTTTAATTATCATTTGCACTATTAATTTTTTCTCCATCACTATCTTATCTAGACAATCAACAAAACAATAAATCAAGTTCTAATTTGCAATCATTTGCTGATTTCCTAGTTGTAAATACTCAAACGAAACTTTTAACAATTGGTTTCAACACATTCTTTTATCATACCTTCCTTCCTTCCTTTGTCCATTCATCTTATAGATAAGGAAATTGAGTGCCATGTCCCCTTCCCCCAATCTAATGACTTTCCCAATGTTATACAGCTAGTGAGGAATAGACCCAAGATTCAAAACCAAGTCCCTAACCTAGTACACTTTCACCTCTCCCAAATAGCCTCTCTCATTTGGGCATATAGAGCATTTTGATCTTGTGAAGAAGGAGAATCCCATTATGACTCTTGTGAAATCTGAAAAACAGAGAGCTTAAGCAGTCTGCCCAAAAGCACATGTCAAATGAAGCTGAACTAGACAGCTCCCAATCCAGAGATTTCATGTCTATTCTGGAAGTTTCTGTGAATTCAGTCAGATTATTGAAACAACCACATGCTATAATAGTAATTTTTATTGCATTGGTTGCATTTTCTCTTCTTCAAGTAGCTATCAAACGCCTTGAGAAACGTGTTTCCTAACTCTAGGATCTGTTCTCACTTTTAAACAAAGGAGTGACCCAGATGAACTCTAAGGTTAAGTTATAAACCTTGTGTCCTAAGGCCAGCCATGAATATGCTCTATCCATGAGACACAGGTAGATAACCCAGTTTAATAAATCATAATCAAAGAAGATGTTAGGCAGAAAAACAGAACTACAAATAACGCTACATTCTGCAAATAGCTGCTGCAGCTGCAAACCAAAGCCGACTTAGACATACATTGTGACACAGACAGCTCCCGCATACATCATGGTTACCATTAGGCATTTTATATTTTTGCACAAAGGACAATAGTGTCATAAAATGCACATCGATTTTCTTAAATAGTACTTTGTTTTCTCCAATTGCACATGAAGACAATTTTCAACATTCATTTCTATAAGATTTTGAGTTCCAAATTTTTCTTTCTCCCTTCCTCCCCTCCCCAAAGCAACAAGCAATCAGATATAAGTTATATATGTGCAATCATGGAAAAATATATTTCCACATTCATCATGTTCACATTGTTTTAAAAATAAATTAAATTTCATTTGAACAAAAGAAATTCCTTTCTTGGCATGGTTCATAATACAAGCTTTCTATATGATGTCTTTATCTTTTTCTCTTGTTCACACACATACACACATACACACACACACACACCATGAGCACACATCACATGTGGGTATGTTTATTATAGCAAATGCTGAGCTAGCTTCTAAATAAAATTCCTTTTTTTTTCCTTGCCAGCCTTCAGAAATGCCATCAGTTAGTTCCTAATGGGTGAGAGATGAGTATTCTGGAACCAGATTAACCATAGAAATACATATTTCAGACAGTCTCCAAGAATATACATACCTAAAGGTTAGCTCTTTTTTCTTGGTAAACTAGATTAGTCAAGAAAGACTTTCTAAAGTGAAATAAGGATTCAATAACTCAAAGTGTCTTCCTCAAAAAAAAATGAAGATATCACACACAGTTGTGTCAAAAATAGTGCAATCATGCTCAGCATTATTCTTAAACAGAACTAGAAGAAAGAAGGGCAATTCTATTCTTACAATGATTTCTCTCCTAAGAAATACAAGGTAGTATATTTGGAAAGTGCTTGCTGCTTCTTACCATATAAATTTCCTTGGTCGTGCTGCATTCAGATGGCTTTGATTTAGGGTTGATTTTTTTTTCCCCATTTGTTTGCTTATTTTCACACTTTGAAAAACTGAGGTGATCACTTGGGGTGGGATGGCTGCCTGAAAAGTGACTATCAGGTGAAGTTGCCATGGGAAAATTAAAATGAGATGGTCTTCCACTAAGATATTTCTTTTCGGGAAGGATTCATAATCTTTTTTTTTTTAATTTTCGTTCTTCTACAAATAGGCCTAAGCAGGACATCTTCATTTGGTGCTGGTTCTGTCTCTTTCAGAGACTATATATTTCTGTGGCATGTTTGCAAACCTTACTAAGGACTAAGTGGAATTTGAGATGGCAAATGTTAAAAATAAGCTATTTTCACAGCCCACTGGGAGACCACTTTCATGAGCAGACTGATTTTTCTATAGGAAACAGAACAATTGATTGAACATGGATGTCATTGCAAAAATCTAGAGTCTCCCACATTCTTTCTTTTTGTGTCAATCTCGCCCATTCAGTTAAGGGTTGGTAATAAATTAAGCTGTGCATTTGGATAGTGTACAGTCTATAAACACAAGCATTCTGCTTCCCACACCAACGTTTACTTTTCTATTCAGAAAGTTTGTCATCTTGGCTCTCCTGTCCTGTATTGCAGAGGTTATTACTTTGTAGCTCATTAATTTAGAACTAGAAAGCCTTACAAACCATTGAGTCCAACTGAGGTTCAGAGAGGCTAATTGACTTACTGTTGACCATATGTCATATAAATTTCAGAGGAAGCATTTGAACCTCTCTCTTTCCTGCCCTCAAGTCCAGCACATTTTCCATTTAGCATCACACAATTATTCAAAGCTAAAAATGATCTCAGAGACCAACTAGTCCAAACTTTTAATGACAAAACTGAGATCTAAGGAGTTTGATTAATTTGTTGAAGATCATTGAGGAGGTGCCATATTGCCTCAAGAGAAAGACATAATGTGGAAAGGATAGTTGTGCTTGTTATTGATTGGTTGTTTGAATGAATGAATGAATGAATGAATGAATGAATGAATGAATGAAAAGCACTTACTATGTATCAGGCACTGTGGTAGACTGTTGTTGTTTATCCTTCACTCTCAAAAAGAACCAAAGGCTTCAGGAAGGGGATGCCATGATTTGCAAGTAAATAGGATTCAAGTGTGGGAGAGCTGTGCAAAGTCACCCGCCTCACTTTCTCATCAGGAGCCACCTGGATCCTGTGGCAAGCTATAGATGACTGGAGATACTAAGAATACAAATAAAAGAAGAAAGACAATCTCTGCCCTCAATGAATGTCCATATTAATAGGGAGCTCATCCCCAGAAAGTTTCTACAAGATAATGGATGTTTTGTCCCTGATGACCTAAGAAATAGATAAAAACACAAAATGGCCCTGAGGTTTGGGCAACTCTCTTCTCTTTCCACTTGCCATTTAAACTCTGTCTGCCTCAGTTTCCTCATGAGTGAAGCAGGGATAATAATAGCATCTATCTCTTAAGGATTTTATGAGGATAAAATAAAATATGTGCTTTGTAAACCTATAGAAATTTTATCAAATATTATGATTAATCATTATTATTACTATTATGTCAAGGATACGTGCTCTAGGAAAACTGCACACCTTTTTTTTAATTTATTAACTTGTTTATTTATTTTTAGTTTACAAGATTTATTTACAGAATCACTTGAGTTTCAGATTTTCTCCCCTCCCTTCTTTCACATTGTACAATAGTCTGGTTGTATAGAAGCATTGTGACCAAAGGAGCGAACAATGGGGGAAAAAAAAGAAAAGAAACCAAACCAAACATGGAAAAGAACAATGGCATGTGTTGCTTCAGTCTCCATTTAAACTCTGATCTTTCTAGATCTTTCTCTGAATGTAGATATCTCCTTCCATTCTGAGACTTGAAGAGCTATCTTTTAACTGTGTGTTGCTGAGAAGAGTCCAGTTTATCAGGGTTGGTCATCACACATATGAAGTATCTGTGACTGTGTACAGATTTTTCCTGGTTCTGCTCTTCTCACTTAGCATCAATTCGTATAAGCCTCGCCAGGTAATTATGAAGTCAATCTCTTTCCTGTTTCTTATAGCACAATAGTATTCCATTACATTCATATACCATTACTTGTTCAGCCATTCCCCAGTTGATGGGCATCGCCTAAGTTTCCAGTTTTTTGCCACCATAAAGAGCTGCAATAAACATTTTTGTACATATACGTCCTTTTCCCACTTCAATGATCTCTTTGGGATACAACCCCAAAATGGTATTACTGGGTCAACAGGTATGCAATTATTTATAGCCCTTTGGGCATAGTTCCAGATCACTCTCCAGAATGGTTGTATCAGTTCACAGTTCCACCAACAATGCATTAGAGTTCCAGTTTTTCCACATCCTCTCCAGCACTTGTCATTTTCCTGTTTTGTCATCTTAGCCAATCTGACTGGTGAGGGGTGGTACTTCAAAGTTGTTTTGATTTGCATTTCTTGAATCAATAGTGATTTAGAACATTTTTCCATATGCTTAAAGATATCTTTAATTTCTACCTCTGAAAATTGTCTGTTCATATCCTTTTGCCCATTTATCAATTGGGGAATGACTTGTATTCTTATAAATTTTACTGAATTCCCTGTATATTTTAGAAATGAGGCCTTTATCAGAGACACTGGTTGTAAATATTCTTTCCCAATTTCCCACTTCCCTCTTAATCTTG
>JAQQSW010016597.1:0-11638 GCA_028646575.1 Pseudocheirus occidentalis | reverse complement strand
TCTTTGTGGTGGCAAAAAAAGGAAATTAAGGGGATGCCTATCAATTGGGGAATGGCTAAACAAGTTGTGGTATATGAATGTAAGGGAATACTATTGTGCTATAAGAAATGGGGAGGAGATGGTCTTCATATTGACCTGGAGAGGCTTATACAAACTGATGCTAAGTGAGAAGAGCAGAACCAGGAAACATTTGTACACAATCATACACACATCATATGTGTGATGACCAGCTTTGATAAACTGGACTCTTCTCAGCAATGCACAGTTACAAGACAATTCTACAAGTCTTAGGATGGAAGTAGATACCTACAGTCAGAGAAGGATCTAGAAAGAACAGAGTTTAAATGGAGACTGAAGCAATCTACATGGTATTGTTCTTTTTCATGTTTGGTTCTCTTTTTTCCCATTGATCACTTCATTCGTTAAAACCCTTCTATACAACCAAACTGGTGTCCAACATGAAAATATTTGCAGATCCTATACTTGATTGCATGCTGCCATGGGTGGGAAGGGAGGAATAGGGAGGGGAGAAAACTTGAAACTCAAGGGACCGTGGAACTGAATCTTATAAGCTAAAAGTAAATAAACAAATCGATTAAAAATTAAAAAAATTAAAAATTAAAATATTATGTATGATGGGTCCTTCTGAATTTAGTTCAACAGACATTTTTAAAGTGCCCACTATCTGCATCTGATGCATCTTTAAGGACATTTTAGGGGCCTTGATTAAAGAGGGGATGGTAATAGTAGGTTCTTTTGTCCAGCTACATCTCTTTTGTTAGGAAAAAAACAGCTGAATATTTAATCTCCCTCTTTAGGAATTGCCAGTCATTCCTAAGAGTCACATATAATCAACTATTCTTTCAAAGTGAAATCCCTTCCATGGCACAGTGAAATTCTTCACTTTTAATAGATCTCTGATTGAACAACTGACAGATTCCTGTGTTCACTTGCAAATAGTAACATTTATCACAATGCAATGTCTCTGTAATTATGTTATTGAGACTCATTATCTCACCTTCTGTGGCTTCTATTGTGAGTAGTTGAATGCAATTACTGTACCTTTGAAGGATCTGTAAGTTGCCTGGAAATTCAAAAGTACTAGGATCCTATTAAACCAAGTTTGAAGTAAATCTATTTGATCTTGTGATATGTGACTCCAATATCAATTTGATTTGGTTTATATAGAAAGGTCAAAATAAGTTATGTAAGGAATGCATTCTTATATCACATGAAATCAAGCAAGCAGGAAGCAAATGCGTACGTGTGTGTGTGTGTGTGTGTGTGTGTGTGTGTGTGTGTGTGAACTGAAATGTTGGAAACGCTTTTTATTGGTTGACAGTAATTATCCTTCAGTTTTGCCGAGCTATTTCACAATAAAGCTGTCATGTAACCAGTTGGATAGGAAACAGTTCATCTACTGTTGTGTTCTATGTTGCTTTGGGAAAAAAAAAGGTTTGGGATTTTCATGTATTTTCTGCCTCCTTTCATCGAAAACACCAAGTGCTAGAAAGGGCATATTGAGCATCAACTCCATGACCATCAATTCTTTTTTAAAAAATTGATTTGTTTATTTACTTTTAGTTTACAAGATTCAATTCTACAATCTCTTGAGTTTCAAATTTTCTCCCTTCCCTCTCCACACTCCCCTACCTCCCCCCCCCCACCCATGGAGGCATGCAATCAAGTATAAGTTGTGCAAATACTTTCACATTGGACATTAGTCTGGTTGTATAGAAGGGTTTTAACCAATGAAGTGAACAATGGGAAAAAAAGAAAGAAAACCAAACATGGAAAAGAATGATAGCATGTAGATAGCTTCAGTCTCCATTTAAACTCTGGTCTTTCTAGATCTTTCTCTGAATGTAGATATCTCCTTCCATCCTGGGACTTGTAGAGTTGTCTTATAATGTGAGATGCTGAGAAGAGTCCAGTTTATCAAGGTTGGCCATCGCACATATAATGTGTCTGTGATTGTGTACAAATGTTTCCTGGTTCTGCTCTTCTCACTTAGCATCAGTTTGTATAAGCCTCTCCAGGTCAATATGAAGACCATCTTCTCCCCATTTCTTATAGCACAATAGTATTCCCTTACATTCATATACCACAACTTGTTTAGTCATTCCCCAATTGATGGGCATCCCCTTAATTTCCATTTTTTTGCCACCACAAAGAGAACTGCAATAAGCATTTTTGTACATATGGGTCTTCCTCCCACTTCTATGTTCTCTTTGGGATTCAACCCCAGAAGTGGTATTATTGGGTCAAATGGTATGCGATTATTTATAGCTCTTTGGGCATAGTTTCAGATTGCTCTCTAGATCGTTCATAGCTCCAGCAACAATGCATCAGTGTTCCAATTTTTCTATGTCTTCTCCAGCATTTGTCATTTTCCTGTTTTCTCATCTTAGCCAATCTGACTGGTGAGATGTGGTACCTCAAAGTTGTTTTGATTTATATTTCTCGAATCAATAGTGATTTAGAGCATTTTTTTATATGCTTAAAGATGTCTTTAATTTCTACCTCTGACAAGACCATCAATTCTTTAGGCGAGAAGCAGCATGGTTTCAAAATTAAATAGAAAGGGGAATCATTAAACTGTGCATAAGAATACCTGAAGGTCATATATTGATTTAGTTTTAAAACGTATCATCTACATTTTATGTATTTTTATTTATTTCATTAAACATTTTCCAATTACACTTTAATCTGGTTCAAGTCATACTCATGAGTGTCATGGACCACATTGTAGCCACCAGTTTCATGTTTGATGGTGTAGCAGACAGAAAGTCAGTCTGGAAGGTAGGAAGTTCAAGCTCTGCCTCCAGCGTGTGGGCTATGTGACTTTAGGCAAGTTACTTGATCTCTTTGAACTATAGTCAACTCTCTAAGACTGTAAACATTAGAGCAGATGCTAACCATCATTAGGGAAGGAAGTTTTCTTCCCTGAGAGTTCCCTCTATCAGTGAAGTCACAGGTACAGTTCTTTTCCCTAATTTTAAGTGGTTGTGGATCTACCAGTAGATATACACACATATTTATGAGACAAATCAGAATTTAGCAAGCTATTACTCTGCAAAATTGTAAGCTCATTTTTTGGAAGAACCCAGAGGAGGGTTAGAGAAAGAATTATTGACAAAAACATTTAATAATAGGAAATTTTTGAACAGCTTGGTGGAAAGAATGATAGCTCAGAGGCTGCAATCTTCCCTACTCTATAAATATCATAAGACCATAAGCATATGTGAGTACAATTCCCACAGTTTTCTTCAACACATAATTTCCACTGAATTCTGCAGATTGAACAATTGCTAAATCAGTGCCTTGTAAGTTGAACATTAAAAAACCCAACTATAATTATTTTGTTAGATATTTAAAAATAGATATTTCCAAGAGAACAATTTCTGTTGAATCTAAGGTAAGAAAAGTAAATGAGAGGGGAAAAGGGCATTACTTTTAAAAATTAAGTTTGTGGAAAGTAAGATGAAATTTATAAAAAAAATATATGGAAGATAGTAATGGAAAAATGGAAAATAAACAATTAACCAAGAGCAGAAGAAAGGGATTTTAAAAAAATGAATCTTCACACCAAAATATAGCTTCTAATTTCCTAGGTTTCTGATTTTAAAAAGCCTTGTAGTAGTAAAGCAATACCTTAAGGAAAGATTCCATTTCACTAACATTGAGACTGAAAAGATGACAGAAAAAAAAATTGGATCCCTTAGGAGAGGTGGTAGAATCCAGAAAATGTATGAAGTCTACAAAGAAAGAAATGAGGCATAGGGGTGTGGATGACAGAAAGGAACCATTAGTATCAAGTACAAAATATGGGACTCCTGAGTTATGACAGTCTGCTATCTTTTATACAATTCAGGGGGAGATGGAGTGTGTATCTTCTTATGATCAGCATTTCAAATAGTTCTGAAAAAATCTCCAGACCTTTGAAATTGTCACTGATTCTCCCCAATGCTTTTGAATGTTACCATAACAATGGTTCTCTGACAATCAGCACTAGAAACTTAGTAAAGTTGTAAAAAGCTAATGCTAAAGATGCTATTTCTCATTTTTATCATTCATTTAACCACCATATCTTGAATGCATATTATGTCCAACACCTTGTGTTAGACGTATGTGACGTTCTCATTTTTCCCCCTAAAAGATATAAGGCACTTTTTGACCTTGCAGAGCTTACAGGGTGTTAAGTAGGGGAGTTAAGGTATGCTTATAAATAAGCAACTATTTAAGACAGTAAGTTGAAAAGAAAGGGCCGACTTGGTTTGGTAAAGGGACGTAGTCCCCAATCTCGGAATTCTCTTTATCAGCAAAAACACAAATCCTGCCCCCATCCCCATAAATAAGTTCAGTGAACCACAGAATGTGATAGGGCAATTATTGGAGAGATACAAAATACTTCAAGAGTTCACAGAAGGGAGAAGTTACTTCTGACCAGGGAGATGGAGTAAATGGTATCTCCTGCAGCTGTCTTTAAATCTTTGCCCACATTCAGCGATCAGACCTACGAATTGCACTACTGACTTTCATGGACCAAGTTGAAGCATAGAGATCTTTGATTACATAAAGGGAATTTTTCCAAGGTATTTCAGGAAATTCCTTCAAGACTGATAGCACTAAGAGAAGTTTTAGAGGAAGTTGAAAACAAAATACTTTTTACAATATGATTTAACCTTTATAAAAATTTTATGTTTTCAATGGACTTTTAAAATTATTATGAAAACCCTCACGGATGGAAGGTCATTAAAATTTCCATTGTTTAGATAGGGAAATAAGATCAACAGATTACCTTACCTATCTCTGACACCTCATTACAGTTTTGGATTTGAAGGCTAGCCAAAGTTGTGGTTTTATAGGCGTAATTTTGACCAATTAAAACAAGCTGTTCCTTAGGCTATATGTTATTTTGTTCACTGGTATGGAAGGGATCATTTATCAAGGGTTTCTAATATTGAAGAGACCATAAGTAAAGTAAATACCCCTCTTTGCTGCATATCTTTGTGCTGGGAAGCAAAACCATTTCTAATCCAGCCACAACTGCAAATAGGGAGGTGGAGGGAGGGAGGAGGGGAAGGCTTCAGGTCTAGAGGAATTCAGGGAGGTCTAGCCAAGGTCTAGTTCATCATCTTTCTGAAAGAGTACAGGGAAAGTGGATCTTTTCCAGCATAGTTACAGGGTTTCTAGAATAAGACTTAGATGGTTCTAAAGCAGAAGTTCTTAACATGAGGTTTAAGAACCCCCAAGGGGTCAGTTAGTGGACAGATTTCATGGGGTCTGAAAACTTGGGGCATTTCTTCTTGTATATCATTTTTAGGGACTGTGCTTATTCTTTGTATTTTTGCAACATCCAGGGATAATTCTTTATGCAATACCAGGGATGACATTTGAGGGAGGAGGAGGGAGGGGAGGAGCATATAATTTCTTGGGAGCACTCAATGTCAGTTGGAGTGAATCTTATTTGAGCCATTCTAAGGTAGACATTAATGAGTAGTGGTGATGATGGTGAAGAATGTGATTCAAACTGTAGGTATGGAATGGGTGGTCATTCACATTCACCCTGTTCTCCTTCAAGGCATGTTAAGGTGCTTCCAGAATAGTCACAATCCAATAGCTGTCCTGTTTACTATTTTCCACAGAAAGTCAAGTGGCAAGCATTGGGAGTTTCTGGGACAGACACAAGTTTTTTGGTTTCTCAGTGCATATAAAAGTTATGTTTACACTATATTGTAGTCTATTAAGTGTGCAGGAGTATCATGCCCCAAAAGAGTGTATAACTTAATAAAAAATACTAAATGTCATCTGAGCCTCCAGCACACTGTAATTTTTTTTATTAGTGGAAGATGTGGATGGCTGCTGACTGATCAGGGTGGTGTTTGCTGAAGGCTGGGGAGACTGTGACAATTTCTTTAAATAATACAACAATAGAATTTGCCTCATTGCTTGACTGTCTTTCACATGAACACTTAAAGAGCATTGTAGCGTTACTAAGTGGCTTAGTTTCAATATTGTTGTGTCTCAGAGAATAGGGAAGCTTGAAGAGAGGAAGAGGAACAGGGAACAGCCAGTCAATGGAGCAGTTTTGCAACATTTATTGTTTGCCATCTTATTTAGATGTGGTTCATGGCACCCCAAAACAATTACAATAGTAACATCAAAGTCATTGATTACAGATCACAGTAACACATATAATAATAATGAACAAGTTTGAAATATTGTGAGAATGACTAAAATGTGACACAGAGATATGTTAGTGCATACTTTTGGGAAAATGGCACTAATAGACTTGCTTGATGCAAACCTTCAGTTTGTAAAAAACACAATATATGTGAAGTGTAATGAAATGAGATGTGCCAGTACTAGTTTATGGAGCATAAAAACCAAAAATCACAACAAAAAACCAGATAGATTCCAGACTTGCCATGAAATGTGCTAAGTAAATGAGTAATTGTGGAGGGTGGAAGCTAAGTCAGATCCACTAACCTGGTATTGCTGAAGAAAACTCCGAAGATTAGTGTCATGTCATTCCCCTTCATCTCTACTTTAACTTCTACCTGTATCATGAGAACTTAAAAATAATGAAGCTATATTCTCAGAAAGTATGCTGTTAATAAAAAAATACACACATCATTATTATTATATAAACCAACCCAGATTCTGAGTCAAAAAAATTATCTTTCTATGAGGGCATTTGGCAACATTTGCCTTTTCCCTAGTCCTCCCCATGTGAATGTTTCCTGACATTGTGTCAGTTACTCAAAGAAACTGGGCATCATTATTTCTCATATCATTCTTCCAATCTTCCAGGTTTATAACCTCAGTATTATCCTCAACTTCCCATTATCCATTATATCTAGTCACCTGAAAAATCTTGCAGTTTCTACCTCCACAATATCTCTCCTATCTGATTCTTCCCTATTCACATAAACCTACACTTTTAGTTAAGGTTCTTATCACCATGTGCCTGGACTTTTCTATGGTCTTTTAAATCTTTTCCCTGCTTCATTTCTTCCCCACTCCACACAACTGCCAAAGTGATTTCCCTTAAGTACCAAGCTGACTGTGTCATACCTCTATGCACTGTAGTTTGCTCCAGTAACAGTTCCCTTTACCTCTAAGATCAAATTAAGATCAAAATTGGGTTTTAATTTTCTTCACAACTTGAACCTAAGCTTACCTTTTCAGCCTCATGAGTGAATAATGAATGAATTATTGAAAGAATGAAAAAAATTATTAAACTTGTTTTATGTATTAAGTGCTGGGATTATAGATATAAAAGTGAAAATGGCCCCTTCTGTTAAGGTCACATTCCATTTGGGGGAGACAACACATTTTGGCAAGTGGTAACCAGAGAGGAGTATTTTAGTTTAAGAAGTTACCATTATGGTGAGCAGAGCCCCAGGGGAATAAATTGACATAACTCTTTCCAGGAACAATGACAGAGTTGATTTGATTAGGGTTCCAGAACTGGAAAGGAAAGTGGGGTCAGCTGACAAGTCAGCTGGCAAAATGGTGGCTGGAACTAAGCTACATGTAACAAATAACCGAGGCAACCACCAACTTAGATGCCAGGGGCCCCACAGCAAGAGTTCCAGGAGTAAAAGAGTTAAGAACTCATTCTACATTATTCATTTTTTCAGTACTATATATTACAGGCAAACTGACCTTCTCTTTGTTCCTCACATGTAGCCTTCCACCTCCCATCTCTCTTCCTTTTCTCCAGCCATCCACCATGCTTAAAATTCTTTCTTCCATCCTTCCACCCTCTCTTCTTCCTCCCCTCCCTCCCTTCTTCCCTTCCTTTCCTTATGGAATCATTCTCTTCCTTTACAATGCAGTTCAAGTACTATTTTCTACACTATGCCTTTCCTGATCCCTGAAATATCTAGTGCCCTTCTAATAATTGTACATCTTGTCTTCCCTAAAGAATGCAAACTCCCCGAAAATCAGGATTGTTTTACTGTTTATCCTTCTCTCTAGAAAACCTAGCACAGAGAAGGTAATTACTAGATGTCTGTCAGTTATTTGATTGATTTGTAGATGCTGGCCTGGAGAAGTTGGGGGTATTTTCTTTCCTTTGATCCTCTTTCCAACAGCCCTATT
The DNA here is from genome assembly GCA_028646575.1 of Pseudocheirus occidentalis. Classification (NCBI taxonomy): domain Eukaryota; kingdom Metazoa; phylum Chordata; class Mammalia; order Diprotodontia; family Pseudocheiridae; genus Pseudocheirus; species Pseudocheirus occidentalis. Next base: position 3,526 of record JAQQSW010016597.1, on the reverse strand, counting down.
TTGGTCTACTTATCGTTTAATTGCTTTAATTGATCTTTTGATTTTGCCATCTTGAATTTACCAAGGCAGAAAGAAGAAAAGGAAAATCGAATACAATAAGACCATTCCAGTTCATATCTTCCCTCACAATATTGTATATCTTCTTTTATTTTTGTCACTTCATTGCCTTTTTTTCTTTTTTGAAAAAAATTGAGGCACTCGATAATTTGTTCAAGAAAGTTTTATGAAAAGCACAGTCTTCTCAAAATGGGTTAATGGTGACACAGTTAACTATTCGGTAATTACAGGAAGGTGAACCTGGCATCATCTCACCCCCCACCTCTTTGTGTACAGTCCTGCTCCTTGTCACATGTATCCTTCCTTGTATGCTCCTAACCCCTTAATTAATAATAATGTGAGGAACATTCTCTTAAAAGATTGCCACAGGCTTTTGGTAGTTCTACTGCCTTTGATTTCTCCAAATTCCTCTTTACTTTTCTATTCTCTAAATGCCACCTTCTTCAGTGAAAGAGGCATGCTGTTTTATATCCTGCCAACATTAGTGATCAAAAACCAAATTCTTTTTATAAATCTCTTCCTGCACACAGCCTAGCTGAAAAACATTCCGTAGAAAAAGACATCTCATAAGCTGTCCAGAACACAAATATTGGCCAAAAAGGAGTGGGGGTGTAAACACACATATACATACACATTAAAAAATTTAGAACAGGGTATATGTGAATTTCTGAACAGTTTTAAAGCATTAGAGAGGCATTGGAGTTCTATCATCCAACTTTTTTTTTTTTACATTTGTTATCAGTTGAATGGATCTTTATTTGTTTGGGATGATTTTGTTGTGGCCTTGGAAGATAATAGAAGACTGTTTTCTTGCCTCCCCCCTCCTCAATAAATTATCCCTCTCCACCACCAATAGGCTTTAAACTCCTCATATTTGAAATAATTCTTAGGGATTATTAGGCAAATAACCAGTTTGGAATGAAGATGTGGAATTAGAACAGAAGAGCCATTACAGAGAAAAAGTTTAATTTCTGCATGCCTTTTGTTCTGTCAGTTGTGGAGAAAAGAAGTTGCAAGAATACTAACTCCATCAGCTCAGTTAGTAAGGCAGCATTCTGTACTGTAATTGCTTTGATTTATGGGCTATGTAAAATAACCATAAAGTAGGATAAAGGAGATGGAAGGGAAGAGTATTGGAAGATCCTTGTCCCATGAAGCTATCAACCAATGTGAACACAGGGCTGAAAAATGAAAATATGGAAAGAAGAACCAGCCATAATTCTTCGATCTCACAAATGTTATAGCTGAAGGTGTCACCTTCATGGGCCGAGTGATAGATGCTTTCATTTGTTTTCATTTTTTTTCCTTCCTCTCTTTTCCTCTGAGGATTAAAGGACAGATGGACTGAATGATGAGTAGTTTCATACACCCATCGTTTTTATTCTCTCTTGACTGATTTCTTTTAAAGAAATGTTATTATGCAAGAGAGTACTGTTTGTGGGTAGAAATCCAAAACAGGTATCCATGTTTATTATCCATTTCTTGGGCAGATACATTACAAGCTAATTATATAATGAAGGAACGTGCCTGTTAATCACAGTACCTATTAATGCAGTATCACATTTGAATAAATATGAGTAAATCTGAGCAGCTAAATGATTTTCCTAAACAATGAATATCTGATTATTTTTTGTTTATTCCTTTTATAGGAACTACCATTGTACTTAGAGTCTCAGAGAGTTGCCTACACCTTGGTGAGCCTAAATGACTTACCCAGCAAGATCTGTCAAAAAAAAGTTACATGATAGTTTTGTTATATATTGGAAAGGAATAGTAAGTTGTGCATAGTAGATTTGAAGTTTCATGTGCAATCATCTTTTTTATTGTACCATGTTATAGAAATGCTTATTTATTCTAAAATAAAAATAAAATAAATTTTGAAAATGTACGGGAGTATAATAATTCTAGATTATCTAGAAATCATTTGGAACTGAGATTGACACTATAGACTTGTGAACAAAACAGATCAAGAATCAACAAAAGGCAGATTGGATTAATAGTGCAAAGTAAGGCACACAGTTTTGCCACTCTTATGGGTCAAATAACATGTGTATGGCAGAGCACCTTTAGTTAGTTTTGAACTTTATTTTTGGGGATCCTTATTTGTGATTCTCATCAGTGTAGGGAGCTCCTGGTATTGAAACTCCTTCCACTAATGTAAATCAATCATCTATAGCTGTCAAGAGCTACTTGGGGACACAGAAAAACTGATAAATGTCAAGGGCTGCTTGGGGACATTGAAAGGCTCAGTGACTTGTCCATCAACTAAGAATAAATAGAGGAAGGATTTGTACCCAGGTCTTTCAGATTACAAGGCTGCCTAACCCTGCCGTCCCCCCTTTCATGAATCTAACATGTGTAAAAAATGGCAGTAGCATTCATTTTCTTAACATTTTTGAGTTGATGTCTTATTTCCTAATCTGTATTAGGATGTAATTCAAACAAGCCTTCCTTTCCCCCACAATAATAAGTTAGGAACAACAGTCTCATCCCTTTCTGAATAGGTCTGATGTTTTAAAATCTTGTCTTGTGAAATTGCTGTTGTATTGTAATGCCATGCACCAGCAGATTCCCAAAAGAATACTATTGTGAACAGCTTTTAAGATTCTGATTACACAGTAATAGTGAACACTCTGTTTATTCCATTACAAATCAAGGCAAACATTCACAATATAATATTCACAACATTACATCTTATCACAGAAAGTTACAATATGGTGTTCATAACAGCTTAACATTAGAATGGCTGCACAGTTTTCACTACAGTGGCCACAATATTTAGAACAAGGAACAAAAGAATAATCATCTGGTTTCCCTTCCCACTTAATCATTTATTCAATCAATTCACAATATATCAGTCTTCCACTCACGGGGCAACCATTAACTTAATCAGTCACTAATCTAGATTCACAATTATTAAATATCATTAATCACTAGTACAGTCATTAGAAAACCACACAAACACTTCACCTCTTGGTGTCCAGCAAACCTCAGTTTTATCCAAGGGCAGGCCTTTTCTTTATCTTCACTCTGGGTGGTCTCTTTGATTCCCTGGATTCCCTTCCATGGTCCCAGCTCCCTCCTGAACCCACCAAACAGTCACCTGGATTCAGAAGCAGACAGCTGTCAGGTTCTCATCCAGTCCTCAGATGTGGACAGCTTCCAGGTCCTTATCCAGTCCTCAGGGCAGTCTCTGGCACACACTGAAGTTCACAGGGTCCAGAACATCTCAAACCCTTTACCACTTCTGTTGCCTGGAACTCAAGGATCAGCCAGGCCACAAACAAAGTCTTATCCTGGTCATACTTCTTCAGTCCTCCAGCAGTTCAGCTGGCCCTAGGACCCAGAAGGAATATCAGCCTTATGGGAGGCCTTCACCACATTCTGGTGTCAGGAAAACTCCATCTCTTTTCTCATTCAGCTTCCAGATACTGGGAGAGAAACTCTCTCTCTCTCTCTCTCTCTCTCT
>JAQQSW010016596.1:0-11638 GCA_028646575.1 Pseudocheirus occidentalis | reverse complement strand
ATTAAGTAAGATCAGATAGACATGGAAGTGGAAAACTTATGGGTAAAGGCAAGATCAAGGAGATATATATGTGTATAGACATATATATACACACATATACACATATATATGCATGCATACATATATACACTATACAGACTTATACATACATACAAATATGTATGTGTGTATACATATACAGCTTGTGTGTAGCTGAGATGGAGTGGAAGAATAGCTCATGGGAGTTGAGTCAATTGAGTAACTTGAAATTCGTGTATTTGAAGGAACATCAATATGTTTGTTGAAGTCCCCAACTATGACAGCAGGAATTGGGGTAGAGAGATTGTGATGGAGGCATTGAGAAAGGAAGTAATTGAAAAAGTCATTAGGAGAGTCACAAAACGTCAAGTGACTGCAAAAGGAAGGGGATATGTCCAGTTTGGGATGGTGGTGGATAACAACAATCAGAATGTCGTTAGATGACAAATTTAAATTGGATGGATCTCAAATGAGAGCAGCTAGTGAGTGATAAGAGAGTTTGGAAATGGCAATGGAAAGCAAGGAATATCCTTAATCTCTCATCATGGTGAATAAAAGTGCAACCAGTAACGGAAAGTCAGACAAGAAACATTGTCATCAAGAAAGTGCCAAAAGATGGGAAGAGAAAGGAAAAAGTTTAGGGTGAAATCGTTTGTTAATTATAGATCAGGCATTACAGAAAGCACAGTGGAAGGGTGGTTAGATCTTGAGTGGGACATGGAGGTAGGATTGAGGGTGGATGGGAAGTTTTAGGGAACAGACAACTGAAGTTGGGGAGTGAAGTTTTTATTTAGCATCTAAGAGTTCCATATCAAGTGATGAGGAAAGTATGATGTGGTGGGAATATACTAATCTTTAGAGAATAAATTCAGGCAGAATAATAGTAAAATTCATTGATGAAGACAGGCAATAAGACAATTCAAGTTACATGATTTGTGAAGGCACAAACCTCAACTACCTCATCCTAGTATTATTATCTCATTGGAAAATCTTGCAAAGGGAGGAGGCAGGAGATTTGTCCTAGATTAGAAGCCCAGGGAGCAGGACTTGGCCATTTTACACCTCAAGCCCATCAACATGTTTGAAAAAAAATCTGGGGAATTTTATGACTTGCAAATGTAATATGAGTCAGTAGTAGAAGACAAAAGAGTTAATTCAGTCCATAAAGAGAGGCATAGCTTCTAGTAATAAGGAAAATATAGTATTTTTATATTCTTCCTTGGTCATATTACCCCTGTACATATTTCCAATTCTGTGCATGAGTTTGTTTTCAATTCTGTGAACAACAGATAAGCTAGAGAGCATTTGGAAAGAAAAAGTTTTGATTGAAATTTAAATGAGGATTCATTGAAGGAACTGGAGACATTTAGCTTAGTGAAGAGTTGGAGGGCAGGGCATGACAAATGCCCTCAACTGTACTTAGGATTTTCATGTGGGAGAAGGAAGAAGGATGAAACTGATTTTGTTTGGTTTCAAAGGACAAAATAAGGAGAAATGAATGGAAGTTTCCAGGAGGCAAATTAAGTATTGATGTCAGAAAAAGTCTTCTAACTATTAGGAGTGTTCAACAGTGGGATGGATGGGCTGCTCTTGGAGGTATTATCCCTTCTTCCCACTGGATGTCTCTTGGATGAGACTGACTGGTCCCTTGTCCAGTGGGTTGTAGTGGAGTCTCTTTATAGGTATGGCATGGGCTAGACTACCACTGAGTTTTCTTCAAGGATTGGAGAGGGTTAACTAGAAGAAGGGAAACCTAAGTAAGAGATCATTATAATAATCTATATGAATACTATTGTACCATAAGAAATGACAAAATGGATTTAGAGAAAGCTATGAAGACTTACATGAACTGACGCAAAATGAAGTGAATAGAATTAGGGAAAACAGTTTATACAGTAACAATAACATTATAAAGAGAAGCAACTTTGAGTGACTTAATGATTTCAGATGACTAATAATCTGTTTGGTTTCTTGATTGTTGTCCTTTGTTCTCAAAGAGGACCAAAATGACATCATACTATGTTGGGGTCAAGATACAATGTGTCCAACTGCAGCTGATTAGACCAATACAAGCTTGGAATGCTCCACCACAGGTCAGGTACAAATGGTCTATGTGAACATTTGGAGAGGAAATGTCTCTAAATTTGTGCAGCTTACATTTCTTTTGTGCTACTGCATTTCTGCTTCACTCATAGATCACAGTACCTTCTTTGATGTGGGTATGCCACTCTGGGTGGTCCTTTGCTATTGTCTTCCATGTCACACAATCAGTGCAAAAATTCTTCAAAAAGACCCTAACAGTGTCCTTGTATCACTTCTTCTGACTTCCATGTGAGTGATTGCCTTGTGTGAGTTTTGTATAAAATAGTCTTTTAGGTAAATGACATTCAAATAGACATTTGAACAACGTGGACAACTCATTGGAGTCACATTCTCTACATTAATTTATGTATTATCTATATTGAATACATTATTATTATCTATAGATAACCTATCCACCCAATTCCTGAAGGAGTGATGGATTCAAGTTGTAGAATGAAATGTACGTCTTTACAAATGGACAATATAGGGATTTGCTTTTATTGACTATACACATTTACTCTAAGAATTTTCTTTTTTTTTACATTAGGGGAGAGTGCAAGGGAGATAAAATAAATGCTTGATAATTAAAAAATGAACTAGATATAAGAGAACGTGATGAGGGTTTGAACTAGAGCAGATTGTATGAGTAGGGAGAAGGGAACGGATTCATAGGATAGTGTAGGACAGTGACATCAAGGGTGACCTGGAGTACTTGAGGATGGTGCCACCCTCTACTGAAACACTGAAATTTTTGACACTTTTAACCTCTTCCTTCACCTGGACCCTGTTCTCCTTTTGTTTTCATAGAACTGCTCAATTGATATTCTGCTTGACTGACCATTTCTTCTTAGTCTTTTTTGTTGACTCATCATCTTGCTCCTTACCCATTAAATATGGATGTGACCCAAACCTCTTCATAGGTCTTTTCTCTTCTGTATCTACATTTTCTCACTTGATGATATCATTAGTTTCATGGATTCAATTATGATCTTGATGTAGATTGCCTCCAAATTTATGTGGCTATAATCCATATCTCATCTTTATTCTGCTCTCACACATTTTAACTACCTCCTGAACAACTCTTTCTTGATGTCCTGTAGGTATGTAAAACTCAGCATGTCCAGAATGAAACTCATTATATCTCTATCCCCCCACCCCTCTTCCCTCAAACTTACTTTCCTCCAAATTTTTCAATTGCCGTTGAGGTCACCACTATCCATCAACCCACCTTGGCTCATAGCCTTGGAGTCAAATTTAGTTCTTCTCTCTCCCTCACCCCTCATATCCAATCAGTTGTGAAGGTCTTGTTGATTTTATCTTGACAACATCTCTCATATAATTTTCCTTTTTTTTCCATTTGCCTTTGTTCTTCCTGGATGAATCAGAAATGCAACTGAAGGAAGCCTGAATATTTGAGATCACAGAAATTGGGTATTTGGGAATAGGGGAATCATATTCTGGGTAGAATTTAACTAAAATCCTAAAGTCTTTGACTGATGACAAAGTTCATCTCTGCTGGATAGGAGAGACGAAAGAAGGGATTATTACCTAATAATTAGGGAATAGGAGAGGGAAATTTGTAAAAACTCAAATTTAGTTTTAATGTAAAGAAAGAATTCCTAAGAATCAGAAGGTTTTTTTTTGTTTTTGTTTTGTTTTTGTCTTTTTGGAGGGGGAAGGGCAGGGCAATTGGGATTAAGTGACTTGCCTAAGGTCACACAGCTACTAAGTGTTAAGTGTCTGAGGCTGGATTTGAACTCAGGTCCTCCTGACTCCAGGGCTAGTGCTCTATTCACTGTGCCACCTACCTGCCCCAGAATCAGAAGTTTTTAAAAGTTCAGATTGGGCATAGCTTGAATTACATGGCCTCTGAGGTACCTCCCAACTCTAAAATTGTGCAGTTTTTTAACTCTGTGATTTCTTGGGCTAATCAATGCCTCCACAGCACATAATCCTTAAGAACAAGTCACTGGCTATCTCATTATGGCCATAAAAAGCATTTAATACAGGCTTGTAAAGTAAATAAAAGAATTCAAAGTACATTTCTTGAACATTCACTATTAGAGAATGTGAAACTATACATTTAACAGTAACAATAAGAACATGGTCCTGTCAAGAAAGTGTTAATGAGCCAAAAACAGCATCTAGCTGCTTTTCCCTATTCATGCAACCTACTCTAGTTCAAGCCTTCATGACCTTCTCTAGTTCATTTTTTAATTAGCAAGCACTTTTTAAAATCTCCCTTCCACTCTCCCCTAATTTATTAAAATTTTTTTATTGACTTGTTTGTTTACTTTTAGTTTACAATATTCAGTTCCAGAATCACATGAGTTTCAGATTTTTCTCCTCTTCCTCCCCACCCCCCACCCCCACCATGGTGGCATACAATCATGTATATGATCTGCCACTCTCCCCTAATTTAAAAGAAAAAAAAAGAAAATTCTTAGGCCAAATGTGTATAGTCAATAAAAACAAATCCCTATATTGTCCATTTATAAAAACATACATTTCATACTACAACTTGAATCCATCCAACACCCAGCCTAGTCCATTTATATTCATGGTTAGAGAATGAGACAAAGTTGACCATGACCAGACAAAGAAGCCTCTAAGCTTCTAAGCACTTTTCCTTTCTCTCTCACCCTTGACCAAGTCTGGATCATACTTGGTTAGGGGCTCAGCCTCGGTCTTGAATCACCTTTGGTCTAAAAAACTTTGAGAGGCTAATATGTTTCAGGGACAGGTGGGCCCATTCTCAGTGGTAGTCCTCAAACCAAATGAATCTTGCCTAACTCTTTTGTAATGGAGATTATATTTCCTTTGAAATTAAATGTGGATCACTGGTTCCAAGTAGGGTGCAGAAAAGAGAGCACGGGTGATTATGCGTGCATTATTACGACTTATGGTTAATTAAACTTATCGCTCAAGAGTCAGCAAACAATAGTATGTAGCAAAGCAACTGAATCTGAGACTCATCCTACTGGGGTAACTATAGACTGATCTCTTATGTGATGCAACAAAAATAGGGCCTCTCTAGAGGTATATGGGATCATATGGGTCCTTCTTGCCTTTGACTGTTATCCTATTGTCTACTATTGCTGTCATGGTCAGTGGGGAAAACTACCAGTGCTTATGAGAGAGTTAGTCCTCAGCAAGTGTCTGTAAGTGTGATAGAACCCCGTAGAGTGCAGAAAGCAGATTCTGCATTGGAATGCCAGGTGAGTTGGAGGTCAACTCTATTCAGCTCCAGGTCACACCCCTCCACTAGGCTAAGTGTGTTGTCTAGCTCTTCTCCTTGGAGATGGGAGAATTCTGTCTGAAGGAAGAGGTGAATTCTCTTCAAGTGATTGAAGTTTGGTTCAAGGATGCTTGTTACCTTTAATCAACAGAATTAAAATGAGTAGATCAGTAGTTCTCAACCTTCCTAATGCCACAACCCTCTATAGTCATATGTGGGCATGTCAGCATGTGGGTGGACCCACATGGAGATAGATAGAGGAGGTTCCTAAGATCATTGGAAATATGTGTTTTTCCATGGTCTTAGGTGACCCCTGTTACCCCTGTGAAAGGGTCATTTGACCCCAAAGGGGTTGTGACCCACAGGTTGAGAACTGCTAGAGTAGACCCTGGGTTGGGAGAGGGACAGGCAGTCCATCTAATGGGACAGGATCCTTAGAGGACCATGAATATTAGAGTCTGTCTAGTCCAATCCATATCTGAATCCATATCATTTCCACAATATACTATAATATGGTTACTTAACTTCTATCTGACAGTTTATAGCATAAGGGAATTCACTATCTCCTAATGCAGTCCTTACTGACAACTAAATTTGCCTGATTTCCTTGATCAGGCATTGCTCCTACTTCTCCCTTCGAAGGTTGAACTAGAAAGTTTAATCCCTCTGTTCCACATGACAGCCCTTCAAATACTTGAAGATGGCTATTATGTCTCGCCTCCATGCCCCTAGCCTTCTCTTCTTCAGGGCAAATATCCTAAGCTGTTTTTTAATCTATCATCATAAAGCATTTACCGTTCTGGTTTCCCTCCTCTGGGGAGCATTGATTGACATAATCAATGTCATTCCTAACTCCAAATGTGATCTAATCAATGATGACTATATGGGAGTATACTCTCCTCTAGATTGCTGGTCAGTGTGCTTCTTTCTTATAGTTGTGTTAGCTTCTATGGGTGCCATTTATCAGAAATGCAGAAGTCAGCATTACCCTAATTTGCAGGGGAGATTGTGCTTCCATTAAGTTGATTTACTACATACAAACTAAGAAGCCATTGGGGGAAGGAGCTTATATAACATAGAAGCAGATCTTCTTGAAGGACATAGTAGATAGTAGGTGATTTCATCAAGGAGAATCTACCCTCTTTCTCTGAATTTTGTGTAACTTCATCATCACTACCTGTTTTATCAGAACTGTTCCTATGTCCCTTATCTTCTTGGATTCTCCCTTATTTTCTCTCCCCACATTATGGGACTTTTCTGTACTTTCTCACCAGCTCCAGCTGCTGACGTAGCATATTCTTCTCCAAGTAGCTAAAATTGGGTATCACTCAGCACTAGGAACAGAGTTACCCTCCCCATCCTTTATCCATCTTTTCAAGACTTGGTACATCCAGTGAGAGATGAATTATATGGCCAAAGAACAAAGAGAAATATCTTTGTTCATTCAGAGAATTTCATAGTTTACAAGGACTTCATAGATCATCAGTTATATCATTGGGTTTTTCTATTTGATTGCTGGATTCTCTGAAAATACAAACTGTATGTCATTCACGTTTTATTTATTCTAGATATGAGCTAGGACACAGTACCATATGTCATAGTACGTGTTCGATAAAACTCTTTTGACTGAATGTAAAAATAAAAGACAAAATGAATGCATGGGGTGTCTATCAAACTGTGTTTCTCCAGATCCCATTATGTATGTCTATGTGTATGAATGACAATATTAAATACTGAAGGGATTTAGACATCAACACGGTGTTACAGGAGACATGTTTTAGGGTGATGAAGGAATCTGTTCAGAGACTGTTTCTGTGGGTAGGAAATCCCCAAATCCTCAATCCCAATATCTGTTTGGGCTCCAAGAACATGGAGGAGACAGGATATGTGGTTGAATAGTAGAACACTGAATTCATCTTGAAGGCTGCTTAAGATGTCACCCCCAGGGCCTTCCAATTTCTCCATCAGCCCTCTATCCAGAGCATGATCCAGCTTGAGGGGAGATGTGGAAGAGGCAACATAATCTATGATTCTGACACTCCCCTGCCCAAGCATCAATATCCCTTAGATACCTTCCTCCACTTAAATCTGTAGTCATAGATGTGACACTGTTTTGGTGGTAAGGTTGGAGTGAGCAGAGATGAGGTTTGTAGCCCAGAGATGAGGTTTGTAGCCCTCATTAACCTCTAGGGTACTCTATATCCTCCCCATGAAATCTCCCTCTCATTTAATCCACGCAGTCCTTCGGACTCATTCCCCTTGTCCTTATCAGTTATTGATCACATATTTGGGACCAAAGGGCTCTGTCATCATGTCCTCTAGGTCCTGTCAGTGCCATTATATCTCCCAGAAGGTCATGAAGGGCACAGAACAAGGCGCGACCTTTCTCCCAAGGCAGTTGTGTCAGGTCCCTCTTCTTAAAGGCTGTTTCTTCCTGTAGTCCTTGGAAATCTGTCACTGAGTGAAAACATTGGTGAGAGAACTCTGCTAACACTTTCATTTTGGGCGTTTTTGTGACTAATCATCCTTTTCCCATTTATATGCTTTGTTATCATGCCTATTTTTATTATGGTAGAAAAGCTATTATAAATGATTACAAATGTAGACTTGGGAGATACTAAAGCTGTAATAAGTCAAAATGTGGAGAACATTACAAAGAAAGAGGACATATAACAACATATAGCTCAGAGGAAGAAGACCAAGGTCTATTCCATCTTTAAATGTATGATACAATGATTCTAAATGTTAATTAGAAAGATATTGTGGTGTGTGTATGTGTGTGTGTGCGTGCGCATGTGTGTGCGCACATGCACACTTATATTCTCCTTTTAGAATATGTCTGTTCAGGATGTGAAGAATAGTTGGTTGGGGTCAGGAATGAGAGGAAAAGAACAAAGTTTATTCCCCCTGTCCCTTAGAATTTTTCCCTATCCCTAGAAACTGCTAGATTCCATGGAGTCCCGTGCCCCAACCTCTTTCTATACTAGTCTAGGATGAGTAGTTATTTAGATTCTTGCATGAAGCAAGACCAATTCTTCTCCATTCTTCAGGAACAGAACTTATTGTATTAATAGTTAACTAATGGGGAAAAGGACATCAGAAGAACACCTGACCTTTCTCCTATGGCTCTAAGCTCTCTTTTCCACAGATTCATTCCTTTGGATTAAACATTGCTAACTCTTTGCTTCTTTTTCTAACATTTAAATACTCTCTGGTGAGTGCATTAAAAACTTTAGCATTAGGTGTTTTTTTTAGAACCCTTTCTTACTGGATAACTAGGTGGCATGAAAAGAGAGTGGAAAGGCAACTTCAGAGTCAGGGTCTCTGAATGGCCTAGGGAAGGCATGGTTGATAGAGTGCTCTGGCCAGGTAGGACATACCAGTGGGTACCTGGATACCTAGTAGATACCTGATGAGTAAGGAGAAATGGGAAGAAAAGTCAGAAAGTGGACAAAGTGAGACTTTATTTCATTATTTCTAAGGAAATCTCCATGCGGATCACCTGATCTTTTACTCTATTCACCTTAAGAGTTCAGGAAGACCTTTCCCAAACCTCTTTGGACTCATCTGGGTCCCTGGTGTAGCGGTATGGGAGGTAGGATGTGTAGAGTCAGGACCACCAGGGAAGCAGCTCACCATTCACCATCTTGCCCCAGGTTGGCCTGACATCTTAGCCACCACATACCTTTCAGCTCTGCTTTCTCCCAGATAATCAGCTTCACTGTCCGATAAACCAGGACACTACCAGGAAGGACAGACATTGACTTCTATTTGTCTGTGGGGCCTTGACCCTGTGGAAGGAAAATGGCGGGTAGAATATGGCAACTGAGATGTTGGATTTTAGTATTGTGGCAAAGGGTGAAGTCATTGGAGGAGGAAGGTATAAGGGCTTTTGGCTCCAAGGTGGAGGCAGAGGGTAAGGGAAGAACTTTCAGGGACATTGCGTGGGGTAGTGGGAGGAAGACTGAAAAGGAGGTGAGCACAGAGGAGAGAATGGGAAGGAACTGGATACAATTAGGACAGCTCATAGTTGTTCTAGATCAACGTGGGGAATCTGTGGCCTCCAGGCCACATGTGACCTTCTAAGCCCTCAAGGGTGGCCATTTGACTGAATCCAAACTTCACAGAACAAAATCCCCTTAATAATTTATTCTGTAAAACTTGGATTCAGTCAAAATGCCACATATAGTCTCCAAGCTGCAGTTTCCCCACCCCTGTTCCAGATTATTGGGGGTTGAGGAGACCTTGGAGATCATTTATTCCAATGCCTTCATTTTAAACATGAGGAATCGGGCTCAGTGTCAGTCAGAGCAGAAATCATTCTTGAACTCAGGTCTCCTGATGCCTGATTTTGTGAATACAGGTATTTCTTTGCTTTGCCGCAGTTGCCACAGATAAACTCTCAGTTCCACACATTTCCATAAGTCCCCTGGAGTTAGGGTTAGTTAGTAAGATTAGTAGTATGGTTTGTGTGTATATATAAGACAAAGAAATAGGGCCCAGTGGACAGAGTGATTCCTTGGGTAGAGCACTGGGTCTGGAGCCAGAAAGACCAGAGTTTAAAACCTACCTTAGACACTTCCTAGCTGTGTGACCCTGAGCAAGTCACTTAACCACTATCTGCCTCAGTTTTTTCATCTGTGAAATGAGGAATAATAACACTTCTCTACCACCCTAGTTGTTATGAGGACCAATGAAATATTTGTAAAGTGCCTTATGCACTTTAAAATCTTATATAAATGCTAGCTATTGTTATTATTAATTATTATTATTTATATTATTAAATATTATTATTCCCATTGGTATAGGATGTGTCTTCACTGGGAATTCACTATTAAATATTATTATTCCCATTGGTATAGGATGTGTGTTCACTGGGAATTCACTAAACTAACGAAACCACAAGTTTAATCCCTCTTTCTGCCTTCCTCCCCCTTCCCCAATTTCTCACTACCTATATCAAAGGGAAGTTCTTGTAAACAATAGCTAGTGAAAAGTGAGCTATTCAGCAAGCATTATTATCCCCATTTTACAGGCTGGGGAAGCTATTCTTTCCTCAACTCCTAAAATGCAAGGATCAGACTAGATCACTTCTAGCTCCATCATTATGATCTTATGATCTGGCAGTCTTAGTGAAGATAAGTTGTTGACTCAAGGTCACAAAACAAATAATCAACTGACAGGATTTGTACCCAGGTTTTCACATCCAGGGACAAAGAAGTTGGGAGTATGAGTAAGGGAGGGATGTGTCAGGGAGCATTAAAAAGTTTTTTTAATAAACATGCTTAATTTTCAGTTTGGGTGGTTGCTTTGGACCCTGCTTGTTTCATTGAGCCACACAGGCATGGCGTCCATGCTGCCTAAGAATAACTGTGATCCTTTTCACCGTTCTGTGCCTAGTACCCTGGGCAGTGCTGCCCTGCTCATAGGTGGCTTTCATTTGTATGGGTAAAGAAATGAAGTGTGACGGGAAGAATGTTTGACCAGGAATCAAGGAGACCTGGGGTTGAATGTTAGCTCAGATACTTCCTAATTGTCACTAGGTGAAGTTACTTAATGTCCTTGCACCACAGTTTCCCTATCTGTTAACCTCTGGACAGTGATCTTTGTACTACCAATGTGAGTTAATATGACCATTGGGAAGGTATCCTTCAATGCAGAGAGTAAGGAAATTGTAGCTACTTTGACTGTCTGGTAAAAATCAGTATATATACAATATAAAAATCTGTATATCTCATTTTTATTTAAAAAAATGAGTTCCAAATTCCTCTTGCCTTCTTCTACCACTCATTGAGAAGACCAGAAATATGATGCCCATTATACATATGAAATCAAGACAAATGTATTTCCACATTAGCCATGTTATGAAAAAAACGTAGGGAAAAAAAGCTTCAAAGTGGCCTTAGAACAGTTCTGTTCTGGAGGAAGATAACATTTTTTTTTATGAGTTCTGTTCTCATTTTGACATAGTACTACCCACCCAGAATGGGGGTCCCTGTGGATATGGAGTCAAGGGTAGCTAGGGAGGGCTGGTGGGTTCCCCTTTGGTCCCTCCCCAAAGGCCAGGGGGCAGGTTCTGTACTTTGACACTTGATATTCCCAGAAGTGAATTTTTTCCAGCACTCTCCTTATTGTTAGTAGTCTGTAGTATGGGTGCATTTAGAGCCTCCACAGCTTCAGTCTGACTGACAAATCATTAGGAAGATTTCATTATACTCATAGACCAAGGTATGTATTGTGTTAGTGTCTATGAATTTTGGCAAAATGACTTGGAGAGAGGGAGAGAGAGAGAGAGAGAGA
>JAQQSW010016595.1:0-11638 GCA_028646575.1 Pseudocheirus occidentalis | reverse complement strand
ATCAATGTTCTGGGCTGGGGGGTAGGGACAAAAAGGGGAGAAAATTTGTAACTCAAAACCTTGTGGAAATGAATGATGTAACCAAGAAAATAAATTAAAATTTAAAAAAAAAAGAAACACATGAGACAGTAAGGGATAGTCCATAACCTCCACTGGTATCTACTCAATGTTTTGCAATTTACTTCTAGTTAAGAAATATAATTATGTTGTTTCTTCTTGAGTTAAAGTTAAGATTCTTTCTGTTGGTATTCTGCACATTTCCCATCATCTATGATCTGCCATCTTCATCTAAATATTTCTATTCTATTTTTTGGTATGATTGCCTATAAAGTATTAATGTTTTTATGATTTTTTTGTTTTTTTTGTTTAAATTCCTATAATCCTTAGATTATCTCTTTGTATCTGGTTCTCTAGTCAAGTATTCTTGTTTTGTAGAGATGTCGTCTTCTTCCTACATTCTTGATTTAAAAAATAATGTTTTATTATTTTCCATTTTATCTACACATTTTAACCTTCAAATCCTTTCATTCTTTATTTCCAATAATTTACTGTTATGGAGGCTCTTTCTGTCTTTTTTCTAGAGTCTTTATATTCTAATTAGACTTGCTGATTTCTTTCTTGAGAGCTTTTAATTTCTCTCAATTCCTTTTTTTCATTTAATTTGGTGATTATCCATCTGAACAGCTTTGGAGTTTCTTGCAGTTTTTTCATTGTTGATTCAGGTGACTTTGTGATTTTATATGAAGCTTACTTTACCTTAGATAATTTGGACTCAGTTCCTTTTGTTTCAAAGTACTGTCCCTTTTCTTCTATTGTTCATTCTCCTTTTCGGATAGCTTTTATCTCTCTTTAGCAATTCAATTATTTTTATAATGTCCTTATTATAAACCTACTTTTAAAAATCAATCTTTTCCCTTCTGAGGACCTGGTACTATCATTCCCTTTCCCCTGCCTTTGATATCATTTCTTTAAGATTCTAAGAGGTTAGAATGAGGTCTGTGCCCTTCAAGGGCAGAGAGTGATATTTAAGACCTTGCTACAGGGAAAAAAAGAAGTTATGTGATTTAGCTCTATTTTCCATCTCTACAGTTTCTTTCTTCTTGGGCTCCATCCTTTTTCTATGGGACTTTTTTCAGTCTCTAGGCCTTGACTTCTGGGGATAGGAGTGAATGGGTTAGAGAAATGTCCTCCAGTACTTTCTAGGAAACTGAGTGTGCTCTTAAAAGCTTTTGTAGTTTTCTTTCTTATCTCTTTTTTAAACTTTCTATGGGCTTCCTGTTTGTGAAAAAACAAAAAAAAGTATTGCAACAGAGAAAAATGGTATTTATTTCTTAATAAAAGGATTCTTTTAACAAAAAACAAAAAATGTTTTCTGGTATATCTTTTCCTTACACATCCCTGACTGGATTGTTCATTCAGAATTGTCTTGATCACTGGGTGGGAATGGGGTAGGGGAGACTCTTCCCACACAATCCTACCAGAATCAAGCTATTTGATTCCATTTTCCGGTTACTTATGTGCAAAATTAAGAAACGACAGTTGAAAAGGTGGCGATCTTCTATTCAACTTAAATCCAAAGATAGTCCAAATGGACAGTTAATTGTCATCTGATTTCAGTGTGCAAAATGAGATGTTAAAAAGGGTCCTTAGAATAATCTGATCACTGTCTAGTGAATAAAAAATCTCTAATCTCTAGTTTAGTTGGTATAAAAACATTCCTCTGATACTGTTAGTGAGATTCATGGTCCCATTGTGATCAAGGCAGGTATCCTGTGTAGGAGACATTGTATTTGAATAGTTACAGTCTTTGTAAAAAATATTCATTTCAAAGCTACTGACTTTCTTCTCCAAAGTTGTATAGGAGCTCCTCAACTTATTGTATCTAAATTCAATGAACAGAAAAGAACAGAATGGAGTTCAAGGAGAGGCACAGACAGGCAGAACACATTTGAAACTAATATGTTGAATTTATTATGTACTTAAAACAAGCTGGATATAGTGAGGATTCACAGTTTCATATACAATCTTCTTTTGCTGTTCTTCATATGGGGAAGTGCTCATATTTTATATTTCTTAACTTCAGAATAACCAAAAAGATGAAGACAATTCAAATTTCTAAATGATACATCTTATACCAGACAGAGGATGTCCTGAAGGCAAATGTCTATTCACAAAGTTTTCATTTCTTCAGTCCTTTCCTTCCCTCTCTCTTATCCTGCTCCATTCTTCAACCTCTTGACAATCTAAGCTCAGCCCTGTCCTCACTCTTTGGGTCCTTCTCTTTTTTTGGATGATTTGGTAGTTCTGAGTTTCACAAGCTTGATACAGCCTGATGAGGATATTCATGACAACTTAAAAGCCAAGAAAGCAGGCAGCCCTTCCTGGGAAGGCAACTGCTTTTTGTCATATTGATTCTCTCAGTATATCTCACAATCCATTAGGTTATTACCCAGGTGAAGTTGTCTGGAAGTGTGATGAAGCATGGTAGGAGGGCTGGTCACAGCCTAGTGAAGACTCCTGCAGTACCTCCAGCTGCAAGATTTGATGGTTAATGAGATCAGTAATATTTTTGTCCTCTTGGAGTACAGAAGCTTTTCAGTAGCCATTTGTAAGTCATGAAGTGCATTCTACTGTCAGGGACATCTGTATGAGAATAAACATAGTTCTTTTTTTAAACTTCATATTCTAGTCTCCTTATGTGTGTGTATGTGTGGGTGTGTGTGTGTCACCCACACCCACACCCACACATATCCTGCAATTGCAAACATCCCAGGGGAGTTGAAGAATTAAGTGTCTATAGACTAATGTTTATTAGAGTGAAACAAAATACAGTGGTGCCTTGGAATGTGTGTGTGTGTGTATGTGTATGTGTATGTGTGTAGAGAGATCTCTACATAGTTACAGAGCTTTCTACTTTGTAGAGTATGGTAATATGGAGGAGTACTATATATATATATATATTATATATAGTTTGTTACAGAGAAATATCTCCTCTTTACATTCATATGGTAAATTACTGCTGCCGAAATAAATCTACCACAGTGCAGAAATTATAGCAGTAAAAATCTAGGTTTTATTTTGCTTGAGCAATGGTTCAGGTTCACCCTGAACAAAGACTGGAGTTTCTGATAAACCTTTTTATATTGAAAATTATGTCAGAGAAATAAATTCTTTTACATATTACAATCACATAACATTGTTTCAGGCTATAACAGTTTCAAAAAGACAGATTCATAATCTCATCCTTCTTTCAAATTTAATTCCAAAGAATCCTAATCTCATAGATTCCCTAATGAAACAAAGCTGGTTAAACAGATTCTATAGGCAAACTAAGTTAGGTTACATATTAAACTACTTTTAGAGGGATCACAATGGTCTGATTTAAGAGGGGAGACTGATTCAATTAAAAGGAATCTTTCCTTAAGCAAAATAAGTCAAATTACTAACGAAAGTCTCAACTCCAATTTTGGTTTCTTATCAGAGGAATGTTTGAGGCCTTAGGTAAATTTTCACAGCCAATGAAACAAATTTGTAGTTGACTCAATAACCTTCAAACATGAAGAAATGAACTTGACCTCCTTATATAACAAAAATTAATAAAAGAAAATCAAGAATAAAACAAATTCATATGATACCTAGATTTGTACATCTATACCTGTAAATATAGATGTCTCTATTTCTACTTCTATCTCTATTTCGAATCTTGCACAATGCAAGAAAGCAACGTATCTTGTTTCACTCTAGTAAGTTTGAGTCTATGGACACTGAATTCTGTCTACTGAGATGTCCTGGGCAGTTGTAATTTTGGGCCCTCCCTCCTATATTGTCTGCTTTTCTAGCTTCCATACTCTTCTACAACTAATCCTTTTTTCTCCTTTTGTGAACCCATACATAGACCAAGTTACAAACCCCAACCTGCCTTTGAAACAGGGTTCCCAATGTATACTAACAAAAGATTAACTGCTTTCTTTTCTTTTTTGAGGGCCGGGGGAGGCAACAGAAGATATAAGACCTCAACATTTCCCAAGAATATGGACCTTCCAGAAAACTACCAGGGAGTCAATCTTCTAGACTGAAAACTCCAGAAACCATGAGGGATTCTGGACCATTTTGAATCAATGTGGCTATAGGCTATGGGATAGAGGAGAAACTGCCAGGGGTGGAGACTCCTGTAGCAATAATAAGCTGACCTTTGTTGTTGTTTTGAAATGTAAGAATTAGCCTTTTGAATTTTACCTAATCATTGTCATATTTGAAGCATTTTGGGGGGTGGTTGAGGAGATGCTAAACCTTAAGTTGTCTTTCAATATGTTAATCCCCCTAGATTTTGGTATCCACAAAATGTTGAGAGATCTGGAGAAAGAGTCTTAGCGCAATGAATGGACATTCCTATGGAACAGTTATGGGAGGACATGGACAAGAGCTTGCACAAGATGAAGAGGTGTGGATAGGTAGTCTGACAGCTCTGTGCTCTCTGATGTGGGGTCTCCCTCCTAAAGCACAGAATTCCTTCAACGTTGTCTAAATTTCCTCATCGTCTAAACAGCAATTTTCTCCATTTTTTTCCTATGAGAAAAATGATTACTCATGATATTCTATTCAATCGTGAGTTCCCTTAGGGCAAGGACTGTGCCTTAATTACCTAAATTATTCCACAATGAATACATAGTGTATTGCTTTGCCCGTAATGGTTACTGTTGAATGATATTGAATACGAGAACATAAAATAACATTCTCCTTTGTTTCCTTGTGAGTCTCTCCAAAGAGTTGGGGACATACTTTCAAAAACATATTTACATCATTGGTAAAGGAAGGGAATGAATACTGGGGTCCAGTTTACAATAGCTTACCTTCCTGTATTACTTTAAGGTCTAAGAAAAAAAATGTTTTTTACATGAGACCTTTGGGGTAGGCAGAGCAAATACTTTTTAGACTTGTTTTACAGAACAGGAAACTGAAGCTCTGAGACATGAAATGGCTTGCTTAGCATCACTGCAGACATATTCTAAGAACTGGAATTCAAACCCAGGTCTCTCCTGACTAATAGTAGGGATCTCTTTTACCCCAGAGTCTTTACAGAGTTCTGCCCAGCTAGGATACACAGTGGATAATGTTAAACTTGAAGTTAGACCTAACAAAAATAACTATATGACCTTGGCTAAGTCACTTAACTTCTTTCAGCCTCAGTTTCCACATATGTAAAATGGGACTAATATTAGCCCTTTACTCCCAAGGTTATGGCACAGATCAAATGAGCTAACATCTGAAGTGCTTTGCAAACCTAAAAACATCATATAAATTCTAGCTATTATTACTCTGGTGTTCAGCCCGGTGTCTTTTCAAGGTGTCTTGAAGGCTATATGAGAGAACACAATTTCTGGAGAGTTCCTATCAAACTAGATACACTTCTAGTGTAGCCCACAGACTAATTGTCTGAATCCTGGTGTCACTGAGCACAGAGAAGTTTCTCACCAGAAGACTGGACACCTGATTTCAAAAGATTTTTGGCCACATCTGCTTTAGACCATCTACTGAGGCATGTAAGAATTACACTTTATTTTGGAAGATGAAGTCCTCAGACCAATAAAGTGAGAAATCCAAGTAGCTCCTTGTGTGAAATGTTTATTGTTTGAGGACAGTTGTAGCATTTATTTGCTGACTCTTGCATAAGGGCTAAAGTCAGAGACTCTTCTTTTTTGTTTTTTGAATTGTAGCTGGGGTGGGGGGCAGACTTAAGATGGCAGCTTAGAAGCAGGAGACCTAAAACCTAAAAACCTAAAAAATATGACTCTATATAAATTTTAGAGCTCTGGAAACCACAAAATTACAGAGTAACAAAGCTCCTGCTGAAGGCAGCCTGGCAGGCTGATGGAAAGGGGTTCATCAAGTACACTGGGAGCACAGACCAGCACAACATGAACCCTAGGGCAGCAAGAACAAGCCCCAGCAAGAGCTTTCAGGAGAGTGGATCACCAGCGGCTGTGGTGGTTTACAGAATTATCAACTCATAAAAAACAAGGACTAAGTGAAAGGTCAGTGGAACTTGACTAAATTTGGGGGAGAGAGAGTCTGGCTGTATGCTTCCAGGTTGAGAAGAATTGCCATGTCCACATGGCTGCTTCAGAGCTCCAAACCTGAAGATTGCAGGGGGACCAAGCAATCATTCAGAGGCTAAGTGCTTTTGCCTTAACCAGCCTGGATCAGGATCTGGGTCTTGGGTGGTGGTCCTGAGGTGTGTGATCAGTGAGACAAAGCTGGTGGAGGCTATAGAGATGGCGGCCTCCTCATAGCCCCTTCAGCTGTGAAAACCCCAGCAATTTGAGACAAAGCTCTCCCCTCTGAAAGCAAAGTTCTATGAAACCCAAAAGTCAAGTAATTGGCCGGCAACATGAGCAGGCAAAGGAAGCAAAGCATGCCCAGAAATGCAACTTTATGTTCCTTTTTGGGGACAAAAAGGATCAAAGCATGGAATGGAAGGAAGACAATACAGTCAGAACTCATACATCAAAAGCTTCCAGGAAAAATTTAGACTGATTACAAGCCATAGAGCAGATTAAGAAGGATTTTGAAAACCAAATAAGAGAAGTGGAAGAAAAATTGGGAAGAGAAATGAGAATGATGCAAGAAAGTCATGAACAACCAGTCAACAACCTGACTGAAGAAAATAATGCCTTAAAAATAGATTAACTCAAACGGCAAAAGAGGCCCAAAAAGCCAATGAGGAGGAAAATGCCTTAAAAGTTTGAAATTGCCAGATGGAAAAAGAATCTCAAAAGCTTTCTGAAGAGAATAATTCCTTCAGAATTAGAGTGGAGCAAATGGAAGCAAATGAGAAATCAAGATACTATTTAACAGATCCAAACAAATGAAAAAAAAAATAGAAGACAATGTGAAATATCTCCTCGAAAAAACCACTGACCTGGAAAATAGATCCAGGAGACACAATTTAAAAATTATTGGACTACCTGAAAGCCATGATCACAAAAGAACTTAGAAAGCATCCTTCAAGAACTTCTCAATGAAAATTGCCCTGATATTTTAGAACCAGAGAGCAAAATAGAACTTGAAAGAATTCACTGATCATCTCTTGAAAAAGATTCCCCCCCCTCAAAAAAACAAACTCCTAGGAATGTTACAGCCAGGTTCTGGACTTCCCAGATGAAGGAGAAAATATTATAAGCTACCAAGAAGAAACAATTTGGATATTGTGGAAACACAATCAGGATAACCCAGGATCTAGCAGCTTCTACAGTAAGGGATTGAAGGGCGTGGAATATGATATTCCAGAGATCAAGGGAGCTAGAATTAAAATCAAGTATCACCTACCAAGCAAAATTGAGTATAATGTTCCAGGGGAAAATATGGTCATTCAGTGAGGTGGAGGACTTTCAAGCATTCTTGAGAAAAAAACCAGAACTGAATAGAAAATTTGATGTTCAAATACAAGAAGCATGAGAAGGTAAACATGGAAAAGAATTCATAAGGAACTTCTCAAAATTGAACTATTTACATGCCAATATGGAAAAATATATGTGTACATAGACAGGGGCACAGGATCAATTGAGTAGGAAGGGATAATATTTTAAAAGGTGAAATTGAGAGGTGGGAGAGGAATAGTATGAAAAGAGACAGGGAGAGACAGTAGGGTTAATCATCTCATATAGAAGAGGCAAGGGATAACTGTTACAATGGAGGGGAAGAACAGGAAGGCAAAAGGGAATGGCTTAACCTTACTCTCATTGAATTTGGCTTAGGTAAGAAATGACATACACTCTAAATTGGGTACCTTGGCCTACAGGAGAGTAGGGGGAAAGGGAACGAGAGGGGGAATGACGGCGGGGAGGGCAGGTTGGGGGAGTAGGGTCGTTAGGAGCACACATTTGTATAAAGGGACAGGGACAATGTAGAGAATAGAACAAGTGGGGGGCAGAATAGGAAGGAGGGAAATATAGTCAGTGTTATACAACATGTCCATTGTTGAAATGTTCTGTGTAACTATACATGTATGTCCTGTATTGAATTGCTTGTCTTTCTAGTGGGTGTGGTTGATGAGGGGGGCAGGGAAAGAATCTATAAATTAAAGTTCTAAAATCAAATGTTAAATATGTGTGTGTGTGTGTGTATTATCATCATCATTATTATTTACATGCAACTGGGAAACAAGATATACAGGCACTAGGGTAGGGAGATCCATCTTGCTCTACCAGAAAGTCAAAGGGGTGATGGGGTATGATACAGGAGAGAGCAAATTGGGGATGGGGTATATAGTGGGATGGCTGTTGTGGGGGGATGGGTAGGGGAAAGACAGGGAGAATTCTGTAACTCAAAATCTCATAGAAATAAATGATGTAAACTAAAAATAAAAGTTAAAAAAATAAATTGTACCTCCAACTCATAACAGCTCTCTCATTTGATCAAGAACTCATGGTGGTGTGTGTGTATAGCTGTGTGTATCTGTATGTGTGTATGTGTTGTTGTTGTTATGTTTGTCCTTCATTGTTGAAGAAGACAATGACATCAGGTAAATGATGACATGACTTGCACTTTGCTTGTATTTGAACGAAGGAGGGTTGATGTATGTATGTATGTTTCATATGTCTCATACCCAATCTGGAAACATAAAAAGTGAGCAAAACAGAGGTTTCAAGTATGGGGAATATAATACACTCTCCAGTTCAGCTCAACCAGAATAAAATTTGTTTGTGAAATATTTAATAAAGTAAATAAAAATATAATAGGACATAGATAATGTTAATACGTGTTTTCAAGTCAAGCTGCCAGCAAGGGCCTATTTCCTTTTTTTAAAGTTGATTTCTGAATTTTTATTTTCAACCTTAATTTTTGTAAGTTTGAAATTTTCTCCCCCTCCCTTCTACCTTCTCTCCCCAAGATGGCATGCAATCTGATATAGGTTCTACACATATATTCCCATTGAACATACTTTCACATTTGTCATGCTTTATAGAAGAACCAGAATGAATAGGAGGAATCACAAGAAAACAAAACAAAACAAACAAAAAAAAGAAAGTAGTTTGCTTCGCTCTGCATTCAGACTCTGCAGTTTTCTCTAGACATACATGGCATTTTCCATCATGAGTCCTTTGGAACTGTTCTAGGTTCTTGCATTGCTGAAAATGGCTAAGTCTATCAAAGTCAGTCATCACATACTATGGCTGTTACTGTGTACAGTGTTCTCCGGGTTCTGCTCATTTCACTCAGCATCAGTTCATGTAAGTCTTTGCTGGTTTTTCTGAGGTCCACCAGTTCATCATTTCTTATAGCACAATAGTATTCCATTACATTCATATACCACAGCTTGTTCAGCCATTCCCGAATTGATGGATATCTCCTCAAGTTCCAATTCTTGGCCACCACAAAAAGAGCTGGTATAAATATTTTTGTACATGAGGGTCCTTTTCCCATTTTTACAATCTCTTTGGGATACAGATCTAGAAGTGGTATTATGCTGGGTCAAAGGGTGTGCATAGTTTTATAGGCCTCTGGGCATAGTTCCAAATAGCTCTCAAGAATGCCTGGATCAACTCACAGCTCCACCAACAACTTTCCAACGTCTTCTCCAACATTTACTGTTTTCCTTTTTGGCATGTTAACCAATTAGCCAATTTGGCACCTCAGAGTTGTTTTGATTTGCATCTCTCTAATCAATAGTGATTTAGAGAATTTTTTCATATGGCTATAGATAGCTTTAATTTCTTCCTCTGAAAACTCCTTGCTCATATTCTTTGACCATTTATCAATTGGGAAATGACTTGTAGTCTTGTAAATTTGACTCAGTTCTCTATATATTTTAGAAACAAGACCTTTATCAAAGACACTAGCGTAAAAATTCTTTCCCAGTTTTCTGCTTCCCTCCTAATCTTGGTTGCATTGACTTTGTGCAAAAAACTTTACAATTTAATGTAATCAAAATGATCCATTTTGCATTTCATAATGTCCCCTTTCCCTTGTTTGCTCATAAATTCTTCCATTTTCCATAAATCTGACAGATAAGCTATTCCTTGCTCCCCTAATTTGTTTATAGTATCAGCTTTTATACCTAAGTCATGTACTCATTTGGACTTTGTTTTGATATACTGTGTCAGATATATTGGTCTATGCCATTTTGCCATACTATTTTCCAGTTTTCCAAGCAGTTTTTGTCAAATAGTGAGATCATATCCCAGAAGCTGAAGTCTTGGGGTTTATCGAACAATAGATTGCTGTAATCATTGACCACTATGTCTTGTGTAAAGGGCTCATTTCCAATTGAACTAGAAATATTGGCATACCTATAGTTTAAATCTTCTCAATGATAGTACTGCCTGTGTGACCATAGGGAAGTCATTTAGTCTTTGTCTGTGCCCAGGCAACTTTGAGACCCTTGATTGCAAACCTAACCAAAAGATTAATCAGCCAACTCCAGAGGCTCCCTATTTCCTCTAGGATAAAAGAGAAACTCAATGAGGACCCAGCCTCTCTTTCTAAGAGTTCATTTGTGTGATATAACTCACTCCCTCACACTGTACAATCCTGCCAAACTGTCTTCTGTTCCTCACTCTGGATATAACATCTCCCATATTTATGCCTTTGCAATGGCATTTCTTTATTTGTGGAATGCATTCCCTCCTTCCTTCCATCTCATGGAAGTCCTCTTTTCTTTTAAATTTTTTGCTTTTTGGAGGGGGGAAGGCAGGGCAAATGGGGTTAAGTAGCTTGCCCAATGTCACACAGCTAGTAAGTGTTAAGTGTCTGAGGCTGGATTTGAAATCAGGTCTTCCTGACACCAGGTCCAGTGCTCTCTTCAGTGTATGGCCTAGTCACCTCTCTCTTCTCTTTTAGAGTCGGCTTTTTAAAAAAATATTCTTTTCAGAACAGATAGAGTTCAATCACTTTTTTATTTACATCATTCATTTTCATAAGATTTTTAAATTACAAATATCTCACTGTCTTTCCTCTACCCCAACCCCAAAACAGCAATCCCACTGTAAAGCCTCTCACCTGATCTCTAATTTTCTGGTAGGGCAGGGAGGGTCTCCCTACCCCAGCCTTTGTATATCTTAATTCCTAGTTGCATGTATTGCAGAGCTTAGATTCTAGATTCTTTTGATTCCTCCCTTGTCACCCACCCCCACTGGAAGGACAAGCAATTCAATATAGGCTGTGGATGTGTGATTATACAGGACATCTTCATAATGGACATAATGTGACAGTGATCATATATCCCTCCTTCCTGTCCCTCCCCCCTTGTTCTGTTCTCTACCCTGTCGCTCTCCTGAAGTGTGTGCTTCCAGCACCCCTCTTCCAGACCCTGCCCTCCCCTCTGGCATCCCGCCTCTCATCCCCATGGCCCCTACTTTCCTGTGGGGCATGATGCCCACTTTAGAGTTTATGTCATTTCTTCCCTAAGCCAAATTCACTGGGAGTAATTGCAAGTAAAGTTGTAACAGTTATCCCTTGCCTCTTTTATATGGGATGATTAACCCCATTTTGTCTCTCCCTATCTCATCTCATTCTAGTCCTCTCCCACCTCAGAATTTTACCTTTTTAAAGTATCATCCCTTCATATTCAGTTGATCCCACACCCTCTATATACACATATACACACATGCTCAGATATATATATATATATATATATATA
>JAQQSW010016594.1:0-11638 GCA_028646575.1 Pseudocheirus occidentalis | reverse complement strand
TTGTGAATTGTTGATACTGTGAACATTGTACTGAATCTGATTTTGTAATGGAATAAACAGAGTGTTCACTAATACTGTGTAATCCGAATCTTAAAAGCTGTTCACAGTAGCATTCTCTCAGGAATCTACTGCTGATAGGCTTTACAATATCATCCCCCAAACTCCCCTAACTTTCTAGTAGGGTAAGATGGATTTTTATACCCCCATGCCTGTATATCTTATTTCCCAGTTACATGTAAAAAACAAAATTTTTGACATTTGTTTTTAAAACTTTGATTTTCCAGATTCTTTCCCTTTTTCCCTCCTCACCCACCCCCACTGAGAAGACAAGCATTTCCATATAGGTTGTACATGTGTAGTTATACAAAATGTTTCCATAGTAGTTATATTGTGAAAGACTAACTTTATTTTTCTCAATCTTATCCCACCCCCCACTTATGCTATTTTCTACTTTGACCCTTTTCCTTTTCAAATGTGTTAACTTCTAACTACCCTCTTCCCTAATCTTCCCTTCCTTTTTTCATCCCACCTCTTTTCCCCTTCTCCCCTATTTTCATGTAGAGTAAGACACCCAATTGAATATGTATGTTTTTCCCTCCTTAAATCAAATTCAATGTGAGTAAGGTTGACCCATTCTCTTTCACCTTCTTGTTCTTCCTTTCCACTGTAACAGTTTTCTCTTGCCTCTTTAATGTGAGATAATTTGTCCTATTCTATCTCTCCCTTTCTCCTTCTCCCATTATATTCTTCTCCCACCTCTTAATTTATTTTAGATATCATCCTTTCCTATTCAACTGATCCTGTGACCTCAGTCTATGTATGCATGTATACACACATACACAGGCTCATATATGTATTTATACTCACATTCACCCTCCTATACATACATAAATACATATATACATACACATACACACACACATGTACTCCCTTCTACTATCCTCATACTGAGGAAAAGTCTCATGAGTTACAATTATCAATTTTTCCATGTTGAAATGTTCGACTTTAATAAGTTACTAATTATTTCTTTTTTCTGTTTACCTTCTCCTACTTCTCTTGCTTCTTTTATCTGAAAGTCAAATTTTCTGTTCAGCTCTGGTTTTTTCATCAGTAATACTTGAAAGTCCTCTATTTCATTGAATGACCATATTTTCTCCTCAAGCATAAAACTCAGTTTTACTGGGTAGGTGATTTTTGGTTTTAATCCTAGCTCTTTTGGCATCTGGAATATCATATTCCTAGCCCTTTGATCCCTTAATGTAGAAGCTGTTAGTTTTTGTGTTGTCCTGATTGTGTTTTCACAATACTCAAATTGTTTCTTCCTGACCACTTGTAATATTTTCTGCTTGGTGTGGGAACTCTGGAACTTGGCTGTGATATACCTAGGAGTTTTCTTTTTGGGATCTTTTTCAAGAGGTGATCAGTAAATTCTTTTAATTTGTATTTTGCCCTCTGGTTCTAGAATATCAGGACAATTTTCCTTGAGAATTTCTTGAAGGATGATTTTCTAGGCTCATTTTTTGATCATGGCTTCTTTCAGGTAGTCCAATAATT
The DNA here is from genome assembly GCA_028646575.1 of Pseudocheirus occidentalis. NCBI lineage: Eukaryota > Metazoa > Chordata > Mammalia > Diprotodontia > Pseudocheiridae > Pseudocheirus > Pseudocheirus occidentalis. The sequence goes on along the minus strand of JAQQSW010016594.1, from coordinate 10,084 downwards.
CTTAAATTATCTCTCCCGGATCTATTTTCCAGGTCAGTGGTTTTTCCAATGAGACATTTCATATTGCCTCCTATTTTTTCACTTGTTTGGATCTGTTTTATAGTATCTTGAATTCTCATGAGCCCTTAGTTTCTAAAAGGAATGATTCTCTTCATTTTCCATCTGGGCAATTCATCTTTTTAAGGCATTCTTCTCCTCATTGGTTCTTTTTGGGCCTCTTTCTCCATTTGAGTTAGCTTATTTTAAGGTGTCAATTTCTTCAGTATTTGGGGGGGGGGTCTCCTTTAGTAGGCTGCTGAATTGTGTTTCATGATTTTCTTGCATCATTCTCATTTCTCTTCCCAATTTTTTCTTCTATTTCTCTTACTTGATTTTCAAAATCCTTCTAGAGTTCCTCCATGGATTGTAAAACCAGTTCATATTTTTCTTGGAACCTTTTGTTGCAGGAGTTTATACTTTATTGTATTTTTCTGGTTCTAGATTTTTATCCTTTTTGTCTCCAGAAAAGGATTCTATGGTCTGATTGTTCTTCCTCTGTTTGCTCATCTTGCAGCCAATAACCTGACTTTTGAGCTCTTTGCCACAGTAGCACCCTTCTTCCAGAGTGGAAAGAGCTCTTTCCAAAATTTCTAGGGTTTTCACAAATGTTTTCCGAGCTATGAGGAGGGTGGCATCTCTACAGTGATCACAAGCTCTGGCACACTGGAATTTCTCACCCCAAGACAACAACCTGGATCCAAGGAGGTCAAAGCAAGAGCTATTACCCTCTGGATGGTTGCTTTGTCCCCCTACTATCTGTGGGTCAGGAACTCCAGAGGCAGTCATATGGAAGCAGCTGCAGTAGTTGTGCTTCCACCACCTTGTGCCCCAGTGGCAGGAGTGTGACTGTGCCCTTCTCTACCCACTTCCAACAGAGTTCCCTATTGACCTTTTACTTTCTGTTTGGTGTTTATAGGTTGAGAATTCTGGACACCTCCACAGCTGCTAGTTATTCACTCTCCAGAAGTCTCTTCCAGCCTGTTTTGGCCACTGGCCTAAGTGATAATTCTGGGACTGCACAGCTCATGAGGGACATGCTTGACTCCCAGCTTGGTGCAATAGACCTTTCTTGCTGGACTGCTAGGCTGCCTTCAGTGGAAGATTTGATTCTCTCTATCACTTTGTGGGTTCTGTAGCTCTAAAATTTGTTTAGTCATCTAAAAAAATAGGTATTGGAGGTGGTTGGTATGGGACCTCATGCAGGTTCCTACTTTTACTCTGCCATCTTGGCTCTGCTCCCCAGGATCTTTTTAAAGTGGTGATCAATGGATGTTTTTCTATTTCTACTTTCCCCCTTTGTTCTAATGCTTCAGGACAATTTTATTATTTCTTGTATTATTGTATCACAATTCTTTTTTTTGATAACTTTCAGTGAGTCCAATTATTTTTTTATTTTCTATTATTGATCTATTCTCAAAATCTGTTGTTTTTCTTGTAAGATATTTCTCTTCTATTTTTTCACTTTTTCATATTTTGTTTAATCATTTCTTGATCTCTTAAAATTTCAATGGCTTCACTTTGTCCAATTCTAATTTTCAAGGTGTTGTTTTTTTCCTTAAGATGCTGGATCTCCTTTTCTAATTGGTTGACTTTCCTTTCATACCCCTCTTGTTTTTCTTGGATTATTCTTATTTTATTTTAGTTTATTTTAGTTTTTTTTAGTTTTTCCTCCATCTCTGTCATTTGATTTTTAAAATTTTAAAAAATGTCTTCTATATATTCTTTTTGGGCAGTTGACCATTTGACATTATTCCTTGGGAGTTTATTCAATTTCCTTCTATGAAGATGAACCCTGGTCATGTCTATTCCCATAATAAATTTCTGTAGTTCAATTCTTTCTCCTTTGCCTTCCTTTTTTTGTGGTGATAGTTTATTTATTTGCAGTCACCTCTAGTCCTGGAGTATAGGAGATTGTGCCTCTTGCCCCAGATCTTTAGTTCCTCCCTCTAGCCTGAAACCAAAGCCAAACCTCTAACCTCCTATAAGTTCCCATATACAGGGGCTTTCTGCCCCAAAGCTTATGCACTCACCAAGTGGGTGTGTGCTGGTTCTTTCTCACCCCTGCTGCTCTTCACAGCAAACAGGGGTCTGGAGTTCTTTGTCAGCAGGGGTTCCCTTGATTTTCTCAGGCTCAGATGCCCAACTCACCTCACAATCTCAGGTGTAAAACTTCCTGTGACTTGGCAGGAACCAACTAACCCCAGGGCTTGCCACTGTTTAAGAGGCTTTCTCCTTGCTGTTAAAACAGAATCTGGCCAAGAGGTATTTACTCTTCACAGGGACCAAACTTCTTCCTGGAATTTTTCTAATGATCTTCTCAGATTGTCCCAGAAGGACCCCTTACTTTTATCTATCTCCACCCATATGTTTTTACCCTATGGTGCTGTGTTAACTGTTTCATGGGAGAAGATCTGGAGAGCTTGGAATTTTCTGACCTACCCCACCATCTTCCCAGCACTAGTTTACTTTTGATTTGGGACAGGTGGTGAAATGAGACACTCAGAAATCATTGATAATTTAATGTAAGATTTATTTTGTCCTAGCAAAGTAAGGATACAGTAACACTTGGCTTCTGTAGATAAGTCCCTTTTCATCTTCATATGGAAACGCATGTTATCTGAAGGGCAGAGCATGATGACTAGTTTGGTCTTTAGGTATCCACAAATTTGTAGAAGTTTCAATTCAATATGGCTAGGTTTTTTCCTTCCCTTAAATGACCAAGAAGCTACATCAAGAGGGGCATGTGTTAATTGGATCCTGGGGACAACATTGTTAGATTTTAGGGAAAGCAAATCTTTGTTGACTGAAAACTGGAGAGAAGTGTACTCCTATCACAACCAGTATTGACTGACTCCCCAGACTAGACTACTCCCATTATCTAGCATCAGAATGATAGATGTTACATTATGCTGAATGGAGCAAATTGTTGCTGAGGGAGGAGGCAAATGCCAGAAGTAAAGTAGGCAAAGGGAAAGGGAACAAGGGAAATTTTTTAATATGTATACTGGAATTCCTGGAAAGTATGTGTAGGAGAGTGCCCATCCTGATTAAATTAGTAAACTTCATCCCTGCTTGCCTCCAGGAACTCATTAGATTAAAATACAATGTTGTGTTTTACCATATCCCCATGTCTGGTCTCCATTTACAGTAATCTTGATTAAGATGGCACTTAAAATGTGATTTCTCACAGTTGCATTTGAATTTTAACAAGAAACTCTAAAAGAGTGGTAAGTCTTCAAAATTCAAAGGAATGACTCATTACTCCTGTAAATTTAGGTCCCACAGCAAGAAATACTTTGGAACAATCCTTTGTACGCAATTTTGACAGTGTGATGCTTCTATAACACCCCTCTGATCTTGTTTCTCATTGGTACCTAAATATTTTTATAACTCCTTATTGGTTCTCACGTTAAGTCCAAACTATTAGCCTGACATTCCAGGTCCTCCACATTTTCAGAACCTCTGAAATATGGATACAGAGGTATTAGAGTAGATCTTTATCTTGTAAAGGCAGTCAATTACATAACAGACTGACATTTGATATTTCTAATGCAAAAATATGGACACATAGGTGACTAAATGGGTAGAATGCCAGACCTGGACTCAAATACTAGAATTAAAATCCAACCTCAGACACTTATTAACTGTGTGACCCTGGACAAGTCACTTAACCTTATTTGCCTCAGTTTAATTATCTATAAAATGATGTAGAGAAGGAAACAACATACTTCTCCAATGTCTTTGGCAAGAAAAACCTCAAAATGAGGTAATGAAGAGTCAGACAGTTGAAATTACTCAACAACAACTACAACAACAATGATATAAATGGACTTCAAATCTTCCCTGTGTCTAGGGGATATTTTCTACTGAACTCCTGACTTATTACTTTGAGCCTACCTTTGGAATACCCTCATGCTACCACACTGGGATACTTTGATTACAGCCGATGACAACTTTGCTTTGGTTCAGTTAAGTCCTAGCTATTACTATGTTTGCAACACATCCCTATTGAAACTGATGCTGTTGGATGACATTAGAATGATTTAGAAAGGTCATTTTAGAAAAATGATGTATGTGTTGCTACCATTCTGAGGTCAAGACAGTCTTACTAATGAGAAACATGTATTTGAATCTCACTCAGATATTTAAAGATGATTTTTATTATCCCCTAATTATACATTTTTTCCAATTGATCTTTTTATTTGTTCACATAATTGATCAAAGGGATTCCCCAATTGACTTGATGACAAATAGGTTGGTAAGAATTTTATTTCAGTATCTTAGCTGCTACTAAGGGAACTGCAACTGTACAGTTGTGGCACTATTTACATGAAGTGTTTTGTAATGGTGTTTATACAATTTCTCTTTGTGTCTTAGCAGGTAGACTCAAATATTTTATGCAGTTTGCAGTTATATTCAAAGGAATTTCTCTTTCTGTCTCTTCCTGCTGGGTATTGTTGTAATATGTGGAAATGCTGACAATTTATGTGGGTTTGTTTTATGTTCTGCAACTTTCCTAAAGTTATTAATTATTTTAACCAGTTTTTTTTTAGTTTTCCTACTAGGCTTCTCTACTTATACTATCATATCATCCACAAAAATTGATAGTCTTCTTTCCTCCTTGCCTATGTATAATTCTTCCATTGCTTTTTCTTCTCTTATTGTTATAGTTAGTATTTCTAATACAACAGTGAGTAGTATTAGTGATAATTTGTGATAACTCTTACTTCACCCTCAAACTTATTTGGAAATCTTATAGTTTATCCCTATTTGAGATAATGCTTGCTCTTTATATATATAATACTTATCATTTTAAGAAATGTTCCCTTTGTTATTGTGCTTCCTAGTTTTCTTGTGGAAAGAGTTTTCTGAATCTATTGATATGATCATATTATTTTTGTTATCTTTATTATTAATGTGGTCAGTTCCGATTATACTTTATTGTTCAATATTGAAGCAGCTCTGCAATCCTGGTGTAAATTCAGCCTGGTCATATGGTATGATCTTTGTGATATAATGTGATAATTGCTTTACTAATATCTTATTTAAACCTTTGCATAAATATTTATTAGGATAATTGGTCTATAATTTTCTTTTTCTTCTGTTTCTCTTATTTAGGTATCAAAACCATATTTGTGTCATTGAAGGAATTTAGTAGGACTTCTTTGCTTATTCTTTCAAATAATTTATATGGTATTGGAATAAATTGTTCTTTAAGTGTTTGGCAGAGTTCACTTGTAAAATAATCTAGCCCTCTTTGATTTTTTTTTCTTTTTCCATTAGGGAGTTCATTTATTGTTGTAATGGCAAGCACAGAAGTAGTTCATACCTTGTTTCAGCTATTGAAGTAACACCTAACAAGCTGATGAAAGATCAGCTCAAGTTTCTTCTGAGCCTTGTATCAAATCTGTTAAGAAACAGGATGTGGGAACCACACAGCTTGTGAACCCTAACACCTGTGAACTCCTGGGGAGGAGCTAGTGACTATATATAAGGAGTGCCTCATGCTATAGACAGCAGGAACTGAAAAGTGGACTCTTGTGGTGGCAGAGTCAAGAAGGAAAAAACTTGTGATATCCTGGCACTCTGTTCATCTGCTCTGTCTATGTTTGTGATACTTTGTACAGAAGTCCTGAGACCTTACTGGAAGTACTGAAAGAGGATTTTCTGGTTGTATGTTTACAGAAGTCCTGGAGGAGGGTTTTGGAGGTCCTGAGACTTTAATGATGATTTGTGCTGACATCTTTGACCTTGTTTGTGGGTCTGTGTTGGTTTCTATGTTGATGATTTGTGTTGAGTTCTCACACCTTGCTGGTGGGTCCGAGTTGATTTCATAGGCAGATAGTGAATTGATGATTATGCAGTCAATGTGTATGAATATTATTGTGGCCCTGTCAAACTTTGTCTTTCCAGAAACAGGAACTATGAAGGACTTGAAGTGGTTTGGACACTGTGAACTTCAATATGGAATGGGAACTGGATGAAGAACTGGACAAGCAGCTGGACAAGGAACTGGGAGCAGCCTGCCTTTGAACCCAGGTGACAGTTGGAGCTAGGACCGTGGAAGAGGAACCACAGAAGCTGAGAGCCAGCTTCAAGTCAAGCTGAAAGAAGACTTTACTTGGATACTGTGTACTGACTGAGATTATGATTTGTTGTGAACCAGAGGTAGAAAACTTTTATTTTTGTGTTTTGTGATAGGATTAAGGATTTTGTGATTGACTGAATGAACTTTATTTAAAACTATGTGACCACTTTGGTGAAAACTATGTGGCCATCTTAGTGATAAGTTATTGTGAATGCTGTACCTTGATTTTCTGTGAATGTTTTGCTCTGATTTGTTATTGAATAGAGAGTTTGCTATACTATGTAATCAAAACCTTGAAAGCTGTTCCCAGCAGTAGTCCTCTGGAAAGCTGCTCATGCATAGCTTTACAATGGTTTGTTTAGTTTCTTTTCTAAATATTTTATTTCCTCTTTTGCTATCTGGGTATCTTATAATTTTGTAGATATTCATCCATTTCATTTAGATTGTCAGTTATATTGTTTTATATTAGGGCAAAATATTTCTTTAATAATTCTTTAAATTTCATCTTCATACTGGTAATTTGGTATTCTTGTTTAAATCCAATTAGCTAATGGTTAATCTGTTTTCTTCCCCACAAAACAAGCTCTTAATTTCATTTCTTAGTTAATTTTTTTAACTTTCAATTTTGATATTTTCTCCTTTGACTTTTTTCAGTTTCTATTTTGGTGTTTAATTGGAGATTTTTATTTTGTTGATCTTTTAATTTTTAATTACATGCCTAATTTATTGCCCTATTCTTTCTCTCTTTTATTGATGTAACCACTTCTACATTTAAATTTTCCCCCAAGCACTGTTTTGGCTACATTCCACAAATTTTGGTATGTTGTGTTATTATTTTTTTAATCTTCAATGAAATTATTCATTGTTTCTATGATTTATTCTTTGACCCACTCATTTTTTAGGATTATGTGTTTTTAGTTCCCAGTGAATTTTTAATCTATTTTTCAATGGTCTTCTTTGAATAAGATCTTTATTGATTGTGGTCTAAAAAAAGGTAAATTTACTATTTCTGGAATTCTGCCTTTGTTTTTGAGGTATTTATGCACTAAATCAGGGCCATATTTGGAAGATGCTATACAATATATGAGAAATAGGCTCAATCCTTTCTATTCATATTTGATATTCTCCAAAAATCTATTATATTTAACTCTTCTGCAATTCTATTCACCTCCTTAACTACTTTCTTGTTTATTTTTATGAGTAAACTTCTCTGTCTGAGAGGATAAATTGAGGTTTCTGTTAGTATAATTTTAATTTCTAATTCCTCCCATAACTCATTTAACTTTTCCTCCAAGAATTTGGATTCTATTCCATTTGGTACATATATGTTCGGTATCCACATTAATTAATTGTCTATGGCATCTTTTGGCAAAAATATAGTTTCCCTGATTATCTCTTTTGATCGTATGTACTTTTGCTTTTGCTTGATCTGAGATCACATTGTCCATCCCTGTATTTATTTTCCTTCAGCTGAAGTAATAGATAATTCTATACTCCCTAATGTTAACTATAAGTGTATTTTCCTGTTTCAACTATGTCTTGTGCAAACATCACCTTGTTGAATTCCTGTTTCTTGTCCACTTTACTGTCTTCTTCCTTTTTATGGGTGAATTAATTTCATTCAGAGTTATGATTGCTAACTTATTCTTTTCTACTTATTCTCTTTTTACTTGTCTTCTCCTCAAGAATATGTTTTTATTCTGGCTGTTGTTTCACTTAATGAACTCTTCTTCTTATCAAACACACCCACTTCCCCCAAAAACTTTTTAGTCTCAACCTGTCCTACTTTCCTGTTGGGTAAGATGATTTTCTTTTAAATTTTTGACCTAAAAAAAGCATTTCCATAAAAAGTACAAAAAAAGGAGATGGTTGCACAGCAAGTTGCAAATCTACTACACACAAGTTGCAATTCCTTTCAAATATACAACAAAATTATCATACACGTTTCTTTTTCACTACTTCTCCAATTCTAGAAATAGGTACCATTAGATCCAAAAAGATATATATGTAAAATTGTTCTATGCATACTTCTTTTAATCAGTTCTTTCTCTGGATGCAGATAGAATCTTCATATGTACTTTGTAGTCAATTTAGATATTTGTAATAATCAAAATAATTTATTTGTTCAGTCATTTTTAAAACAGCATTGCTATTACTGTATATTTACATCATTCTAGAAGATATAGGTTCTTTACTTTTTCTGTAATCATCTTCTGAATTAGGCTAAGAAGTAGCATTTCTGTGGCAAAGGGCATAAATAATTTAATAACTCTTTGGGCATAATTGCAGACTGTGCTCCAAAATGGTTGGATTAGTTCACAATTCCAATTTTTTCTCATCCCATCCAACATTTGTAAAATGTTTGTTCTATCATTTAAGCCAATCTAGCAGGTATAAAATGAATCTCAAGGTTGTTTTATTTTGCATTTCTTTAATCAATAATGGTTTAGAAAAGTTTTCACATGATTAAAATTGTTTCAATTTCTTCATTGGAAAACTGCTGGTTTAATATTCTTTGGCCATTTATCAATGGGAGAATGACTGATATTCTTTTTTCCCCAACAAATCATTGCAAATTCTTTATTCCCAGGAATTTCTTCTTAATTTAAATTCATATTTTCCTATTCCCTTTATGTCATTTTAAACTTTTTTTATTTTTAGCTTACATCGTTCATTCCATGAAATTTTGACTTACAAATTTTCTCCCCGTCTTTCCCCTACCAACCACCCCAAAACAGTGATCCCACTGTATACCCCCTCCCCCAATCAGCTGTGTCCTATATCCTCCCCCATCACCCCTCTGACTTTCTGGCAGGACAAGATGGATCTCCATATCTCAATACATGTATATTTCCTTCCTATTCCCCTCACTTGTTCTATTCTCTACTTTGTTCCTGTCCCTTTACAAAAGTGTGTTCCTCTAACAACCCTCACCCCAACCTGCACTCCCCTCCATTCACCCCCCTCTCATCCCTTTCTTCCCTACTCACCAGAAAGATACCCAATTAAGAGTGTGTGTCATTCCTTCCCTAAGCCAACTTCAATGGGAGGAAGGTTGACCCATACCCTATTGCCTTCCTCTTCTTCCCCTCCATTGCAATGATTATCCCTTGCCTCTTCTATATGAGAGGATCAACCCCATTCTGTCTCTCCCTGTCTCCTCTCATATTATTCCTTTCTCACCTCTCAATTTCACCTTTTAAAATATTATCACATCCTGTTCAACTGATCCTGCAACCTCTATGTACACGTATATACACACACTCACATATATAATCATATACATATATACCCTCCTATATAGTAATACATGTATGTATATATGTGTATATGTGTATATATGCATATGTATGTATATATGTATATATGTGTGTATACACACACACATTTATATTCCCTTCAACAATCCTCATACTGAGAAAAGCTTCATAAGTTATAATTATAATTTTTTTCCATATTGGCATGTAAATAGTTCAACTTTGATAAGTTCTTTATGAATTATTTTCCATGTTTACCTTCTCATACTTCTTGTATTTGAATGTCAAATTTTCTATTCAGTTCTATTTTTTTCATCCAGAATGCTTGGAAGTCCTCCACCTCATTGAATGATCATATTTTCCCCTGGAACATTATACTCAGTTTTGCTGAGTAGGTGATTCTTGGTTTTAATCCTAGCTCCCTTGATCTCTAGAATGTCATATTCCGCGACCTTTGATCCTTTAATGTAGAAGCTGCTAGATGTTGGATTTTCCTGATTGAGTTTCCCCACTATTCAAATTGTTTCCTCTTGGCAGTTTGTAATATTCTCTCCTTGATCTGGGGACTCTGGGACCTGGCTATAACATTTCTAGTTTTCTTTTGGGATCTTTTTTCAAGAGGTGAATTCTTTTAAGTTCTTTTTTGCCCTCTGGTTCTAAAATATCAGAGCAATTTTCCTTGAGAATTTCTTGAAGAATG
>JAQQSW010016592.1:0-11639 GCA_028646575.1 Pseudocheirus occidentalis | reverse complement strand
AGGTCCTCCTGTCTCCAAGGCCAGTGTTCTATTCACCACACCACTAGCCACCCTGGACTTATCATTTCTTACCACTTTTTTCCCCAATATGGATCCTTGGTTACTAGCGTTTGAGACAAAAACAAACAACCCCCCTCCCCAAAAAAACTTAACACTATGTTTATGTTACATTAAGATATATATATATATATGTATATATATATACTATAAATACAAATGAGCATAAACTAAAATTTCATTTGTTCTCATTAGCAAAGAAATTCAAATTTTTTTCCTAAATAATTTTGTCTAGAATGGATTCCAAATATTGTTTGCTAATTTCCAATAAATTCTGGTTCTAATAAGTATTTCCTTAAGGAGCCTTTTTGAGACTATTGCTACTGAAGAAGGAAGAATTATGGTACAATGTAGAAAGCATACTGAGTATGGAACACAAGTTTGCGTTTTGGATCTGATATTAATTTCCTGAGGAAGCCTAGGCACATAAGCCCTTTCAATTTCAATTGTGTCATCAGCAAACTAAGAACAATATTGCAGAGACTAAGAGAATTCTTCGGAAATCTTAATGTATTATATAAGTGGGAGTCATTATTATTACTTAATTAAAATAAACTAATTTTAATCACCACATTCAGAAACTGAAAGATGTATTGGTAAGTTTTTACCTGGAAAAGAAAAATGGGGCACTTCCATATATGAAATTTCACATGCCAGAAGATGTAATTAAATATAGCTATTATTTTATACTTATTCTCAGAGAAAATAGATATATTTCAGAAAACATCCTGTGGCAAAGCAACTATTAAGGAAATGGCATTCACTAAATGCACAAATACACGCACATATTTATTAGTATAAGTAGATTACATACAGGATGGAAAGAAGAACACAGATTAATCAATCATCCCGACGTGAAATAATCGTCAGCAAAGTTATATGGTATAGATAACACATATTTACGTGTATAATTTTGAGCTATATTTCTGAGAGGTTGGCAAGGGCTGTTTTATTTTTAAATGATTTTTATTGATGTTTTCTGCTTCATCATCACAGTCATCTCCGTTCTTCTGGACCCTTCTGAACCCAAACTCCTTTTTTTTTCCCTCTCATTGTCTAGTATAATGCTGGTTTCACAGCAGACATTTTATAAACCCTTGAAAACTAAGTGATAGTGTACTTTCTTAAGAAGCAAAGGTGCTCATAACTTTGGACTGGTTTAAATGAAGTCTAAATAAAATGCAATGAAATGAATGTCCTATCAAGATTTCTTTTCACTGTCTCTCACATGATACTTAAAAAAATGATGAGAATAAGTCTAATTTTTCTCTGATATAGCAAGGAGTCTAATTTTTGAGGTATAAGTAGTATTTTAAATAAATTATGCATAAAATGTATCACATTATAAATTGGGTATGTAAAAGCAGCAATATTGTGGAAAACTCATACTTTTTGATGCAGATATCCCCAAAGAATTCTTCAGTCATCACACACAACACATGGAACCACTCTTATCAGAGAAAAATGTCACTACAATAATCAGATTCTTTTCAAAAATAATATGATGAGAGAATTTGAAGTGTTTTGCCCTTGTCACAACTGCCAATGACCCATTGCACATCATTATTTAGGGGAACAATGGAAATAAAACTTTGTGATTAGAAAAACAAGTTTTATTTTATATTTAGGAAATAACATAGATAACCCTCCATCCTGTAGTCTTTAACTGACATTTTTTCCCCAGTTGAAGAAAAACTGAGTTCATAATATGGGTAATTCCAAACTTAATGGGTTATTTACAATATATATATACATACATAGATAGATACATACATACATATACACACACATATTTAAGTCAGTTGTTTGGAGCTCAGAGTCTATTTCCCATAAAAGCGGTGCAATAAATTTAAAAAAGCATTTAAGATTTCATGACTAACAAAATTATTGAACATAATGAAGAAATATTAAATGAGTCAGAGGAAAGTATTCAATGTGTTGGATCACCCAATCAATCCAGAAGCATTTATTAAGTGAGCAAAGGGCAATATTGAGAGTAGGTCCTTGAGAATGGCATTTGAGACGGCTTTGAGATTTAGATTAGGAAATTTGGGCTCTTTTGGGTAACAGATATAGGCAGAAGGAAAGGACAGAAACTTATGGGCAGAAGGATGATTAAGAATGGTGGTAGTTACTCTTAAATATATATTTATTTAATAGTTTTAGTTTATATCATTTGTTTCCACTAGATTTTTGAGTTACAAATTTTCTCCCCATCGTTTTCCTACCCACCACTCCAAAACAGCGATCCCACTATATGCCCCCTCCCCCAATCTGTTCTCTCCTATATTCTCCTCCGTATTCCCTCCGACTTTCCGGTAGGGCAAGACGAATGGATGAATGTCCCTACCCCAGTGTCTGTATAGATAGGTCACTTCTAATTTGAAAGTTTGTATACCCCATTTGTATACCCAATCCTGGGGTACCTTCCATAAACCTCTCCTAATAGGTGGAGAGGACATACTAATACACCATATGATGACTGCCTATGTTGGAATTAGTACATGAGCTTCGAAGAGGAAAGACATACATTCAAGAGAGACATATGCCTGGTCCCATATATTCCTCAAGACTAATTCCAGATGCTGTGAAATATTTTTGAAACAACAGACATGTAAGTGAAACTGACTCCTCAACAAGTCTTTGATTTCTAGCTTGTCTTTTCAGTGACCTGGGCAATGTCCTCCTGAGTAATATTAAAAACTCTTTGGGTTCGAATTATCCCATTCTCAGCAGCTGAGTTCATTTACTCTATGTATTTTCTAATATATCTTCTCTAATTTGTATAAATTCTTAGATTTTTGTCTGCTATTTACTCTATCATTTCTCATGGTCTTTTTTTGTAACTAGTATTTGTTGAGAGGGAATCATACTAGCAAGCAAGTTAAAGGTCACCCTTCCCTCTTTAAGAGACAAAAACCCCCAAATTTTATTTATAATAAATAAAACATTTTTATTTGGACATATCATACTCTAGGTCAGAGGTATCAAGCTATATGTCTGTGGGCTCTTCTATGCATCCAGAATCAGATTAAAATATAACTAGGAAATGTTTAACAAAATAAAATACAAAGCAGATTATTTTAATTTGTCATTTTCTAAGCCAATATGTGACTGTAGAGATCTATTTCTATTTTAATTTGGCATCCCTGCTCTGTATGAGCAATTTTGGGGGTAATATGTAGATAGAATTCCAATCAGTACCTCATCTCTCAGAAACAGGGGAACAGAACGGCTAGCCTTCTGTCTCTGATCCCTGTTCCCCTCAAGCCAGAAACTGTAGCCCCTTTTGAAGAGAGGTGGGCAAAATTATCTATCAATGTCTCTGTTTGAGTTACATTTAGATGAGAATGAGGACATACATAACTTATGTGGGCAGCATACCGCCTTAATTTAACAGTAAGATTGCTTCTTTACTTAATTAATTGTACACCATGCAAGTCACTGTGCCAGCTTTAGTGCTCATAAATCAAATAACAAGAAACTATATTCTCTTCTCTACTGAATACCGTTTCTTGGAATCATAGCCTACTATACAGATTTGGTAACAACAGCAATAAATGTTTTTCAGAAAAAGGATAAATGGAATCTGAGTACTATAATGCTGAAGTAATTGTAATTCAATTCCCATTTAGTTTTTTAAAATATTAAAAATACATAATATTCCCAATTGAGGTAAAGTTTAAGGACATAGTTACAAAGGTATATGAATCAAGCCCAATACTACACCTTATATAAGTTGTGCAAAAACTTATATGGAAGAATAAGCTTTGCAGTCACTACTGAGCTGACTTGCAGTAATGAAAGAAAAGATAAAGGTATAGGCATATATGATTGCTATTGATTTCACTTTTGCTCTTTTCTATCATAGGCCACATCTGTGGCTTTGTGGTCCAGGAGATGACAATGGTACATTCATATCCTAGCTTGATCATAAGTTTGTATTTATATTTGGCAAGATAATACCATTTAATATCTCTGTACTTTAAATTTTTTTTTTCTTTTTAGAGGGCAGTTGGGGTTAAGTGACTTGCCCAAGGTCACACGGCTAGTTTTTGTGTTAAGTGTCTGAGGCCGGATTTGAACTCAGGTACTCCTGACTCTAGGGCCGGTGCTCTATTCACTGCGACACCTAGCCACCCCTGTACTTTAATTTCTTAAAGAATTTCAATATTTTAGGATTCAGAGCTGAAAGGAACCTTTGAAGTTCACAAAGTATAATCCTCTCATTTTACAGACAAGGAAACCAAGTCCCAGACAGGTGAAGAAAAGAGCCCAAGATCATATCAGCAATGGGTAACAGAGGTTTGAGAAGTAGTTGATTATCCCTCATTAGATATGCTTTAGAAAGTTGTTTTATTCAGGTGTGAGTAGGTATTAGATGTCCTCTGATGTTTTTATTCTAGGATCATTTTTGTTTGAGATCACAACAGGTAAACCATCTGCAGAACAGAAAGTAAAAGGATCTGGGTTCTAATCTCACTTTGTCACATTCTAGCCATATGACCTTGAGTTTTACTTTATGGATTGAATCTCTTTTCTTATCTGTAAAATGAGTGAAGGCTGAAGTAAATGATCTCCAAATTATTTTTTTGCTCAAATCTATGATGCCACATGAAGGGAAGAAAAAAATAAAGGAACTAATGGAGACATAAAGATAAATTATTTTGCTCCCATGTAGGCAAAAATTTTTGATGACAAGTACAGCTGCTCAAAAACAGGATATAGCAGGGGGTGGTTAGGTGGGACAGTGAATAGAGCACTGACCCTGGAGTCAGGAGAACTTGAGTTTAAATTTGGCCTCAGACACATAACATTAAAAAAAAATAGCCATGTGAACTTGGGCAAGTCATTTAACACCAATTGCCCTCTAAAAAGCAAAAAAACCAAAATAAAACAGAACCAGGATATAGTGAGTTATAAGTGTGCTGGGCACTGAAGAGCTTCACCATAACCAGGATAACTATTTGCCAAGATGCCATAGTTAAATTTCATATTTTGAGGTGTGGGCTAGATTAGATGACCTATGCATGGCCTTTTCAACTATGCCATGAAATAATTATAGGGAATAGAGAAATAGTTTAAGGAAACAGAAAATTAGAGCTCAGATACCACCTACAGCCAAACACAAAAGAAAAAAAGTTATTTGCAAAAATTACATAAATATGAGAATGACGCGAATGAAAACAAGCTAAGTGAAGTTTCTATTTGTATACCTTTAAGGTTAACAATGCATTTTGTTTCTGTTGAAATATTAGCATCTCTATGTATAGATGAGGAACCTGAAACCCAGAGAGATGAGTGATTTGTATAAGATCATATAACAGGCAAGGATGAGAGTTAAGATCCAAAGCCGACACTTTCTCGTCCAATGTTCTAGAGAAGTGAAATTCAACTACCAGTCAACAAATTTTAAAATGACACCGAAAGGTTCTCAACTTTGGCACATAATCAGCGAATCAATTAATCAGTGAATCAAAACAACACAATCACTTTGTATCAGGTACTTTGCCATATTCTGGGTTCACAAAACGGGGCAAAAACAGATTTCAAATGAACAGAAATTTTCAAAGAAATTGCTATTACTGAGATAATTTTGATTCAATTTAGTTCATACTTTAATATGAACAAGTATTCATAAGCTGTGAGACCTGTTGTTTTTTTCTTTTTTCTGGGAAGTATTTTTATACTAACACACATTAAGTATAAAACTTTTCTTACAGTCAAATATGAGAATCCCTTACTTTTTTAAGTGGGCAATTAGTAGGAAAGAGAAGAATCAGGTATCAGAAATCATTTACTTCTGATTTTGGCATAAAAATGGCTCCTTTTCAATTTACAAATAGATAAATAAAGGCTCTCAGTTACTGCCTTGAACATAATACAGAATGAGAAGCTTTTACAATGTTTTCACTTTAGCTTAGCCAAAAATATTGTGTTAATTGAAAATACTGTAAATGTGTTTCTATTTGTTCTCAATCTATAAACTGAGTTCATGGGAAGTTTAAAGGAATACTTTCAGCAAAATGCAAAAACAAAATAGTGAAGTTAAAGATAAAATTCAGGAAGTAAAATTTTGATTAATTAAATTTCTTCTTCATTGAGAATCTCAAATCCTCTAATGTGATAGCATTCTTTTAATGAATTAAAAACCTAACAAGCAATATTATATGAAAGTACTGATTTGGAAGGCCACTATCAACTGAGCACGTGCTAAGATTACGTCATGGAGTAATTTCAGGATTATTATTAATTTCTTGGAAGAGATATATGAATTTGGGAATCAGAGCTCTATAAAACTAATGGAATAAATATTTACCAGATCATATATCTGAGTTATTTCACTTGAGGTACAATGACTAGGTATTTAAAAGCAAAAAAAAGTATCAGATACATAATATTAAAATTTGTAAAAGTGAGAGGTTTGGAGTAGATGACCCTTCTGGTATCTATAATTAGATGAATTGTTAAAGGATCCAATGCTTAAAGGAAGTCTCCTTTGTTTATTATGGAGATTTTGATAATATAAAATCAGAGCTGTAGAACTTCTCAGTTAAATTAAATTAAATTTCAACTCTGTTAAGTATTAGTTATGTGTGAATCACAACTTAATAAACTTAGGTGAGATCTCTCTTTGGTACTGATGATAAAAACATAGCAAGTGAAATGACCTTTTTCTTTTTTTTTAATTTGGAGGGAGGAAGGCAGGTCAATTGGGGTTAAGTGACTTGGCCAAGGTCACACAGCTAGTAAATGTTTAGTGTCTGAAGCCTGATATGAACTCAGGTCTTCCTTACTCCAGGGCCAATGTTCTCTCTATTTACTGTACCACCTAGCCACCCCATGAAATGAATTTTCTGATGCAAAGTTTAGGATCTGGTAAAAGGGTCTCCAGATCCTTTTCTTTAATCATTAGAAATCTAGCAAAATAGGATGATGGGTAATTACATTCATTTCCATCTCTTCACTTTTTTGTTTTTTAATCCCAGAAATCCCTGGCCCAGGAAAGGCTGTCTTCCCTATTCCAACAGCATTTCAATGGATAAGCCTTTCTACCAAACTGGGTGGTAAATTCAGTAGAAGTAGAAAAATAAACTTAAACCCACAAAATTAACTTTCAATGATTGGGGGTCTCAGACTATTACATTCTGGAATTTCAGAAACATGCACTAGCAAAGAACAACAGCTGCAACTGGATCCCAAACCATAGTGCAACAGCCATTGTAGCATCTGGGCCAACCATTATCATTGCTACATCAGTAAGTAAGTTTGAAAGTCCCAGTGCAATTTGTTCCTCTGGAATCATGTCCCCAAGTCTTTTTGGGTAGCTTTGAGACACAAATCCTACTGAGGACAAATGATTTTTTGAAAAGAATTTCAAGAAAGAGATTGCATGACCTTTGCTCTCTATTGGTAGAATGGATGCTAACAACAGGAAGCTAATGGGGATTTTAATTGAAAAACATACAATTCTTCCAATTTAGAAAAAAAAAGTAAATAAACTGTGGAAATGGCAAGACTGCCATGCTTTCCTCTAATCTAAGTTATCTAATGAGCACACAGCATGTCTTAGCACTCCAAAAATGACAGTTCATTAGCCCACCCTGTTTGGTAGACAAAGTCCAAAAAAGAAACCCCTTAGTTGTTGTAAAACTGGTCAATGTTGTCCATAACTGGCTTATTAGCAAATGAGATAGAAAGCAGAAATTTCAGCTCCAGAAACTGTTTAGTTTTCTTTTTTTAGAGAGTTTTAGAAATACATGTCTGATGGAACATTTAAGTTTTTATATAAAGATAGGTCACTCTATAATCTTTGGATTCTAAATCAGCTTTATAGGACATTGCCTTCATTATGGCCCTGTGCAGATTTTTTTTCAAAGTGGCTCAAACTTATAAAAGTGTCTCATTTTGAAGAGTTGTATTTTCATATAAGTCCCTTTGATTTACTTAATTCAGTTTCACCTAGCCCTTAATATTCCAGAGAAAGAAAAGGAATTTGATGAGAATATCAGCTTTGATATTTATTTACCAAAAACCTAGGGAAATTGAAGGTCCTCTTAATTCATTCTGAAATGCAGGCTGCTTGAGAATAGCATTTAGTCCATACGTTTTAATTTGTGTAGATAGCCAGAAACTGTTTTCTGAAGAGAAGATATGGTTGGCAATTATTGCTTGAGTTTGTTAGATCTGCTAAGGGTCACTAATGTTTCATTTTTGCTGCTGGTATGCTTAGGTTCAGACATAGTAACAATATTTAAACATTCATCTCATTTAAAACAATGTCAAGAAGAATGCTGTTCATAGATGCCTGGATATGGAAGGCAACATGGTGGACTTGAATTCACACTACATTTGGAGTCACAGAAATTTCAAAATGTGCTCTGCAAATTCTATTTGTGTGATTTTGAGAAGTCACATTATTCCATTTTGTTCATGTGAAAAAAAAAGACAGAATGGTCTCTAAGATCTCTCTCAGCTCTAAAACAATTATGCATGTTCCTATTAATATGAAAGGGAGCATGGCATAGTGGACAGTTAGCCTTATAACCAGGAAGTCATGGGTTCAAGTCCCACTTTTGATATTTCCTGCCTGTGTGGTCCTAAGAAAGTCATATAAACTCTCAGTATTCAAAGTAACTTTTTTTTGTTTTGTTTTGTTTTGCTTTTCAGAGGGAGGTAGGCAGGGCAATTGGGGTTAAGTGACTTGCCCAAGGTCACATCGCTAGTTAGTGTTAAGTGTCTGAGGCCAAATTTGAAACAAAGTAACTTTCTAAGACTAGAAGTTGCAGGGAAGCCTCCAAATTTCATTGGCAAAAGGAGTTTCATTGTGCAAGACTTGCCTATAGCAATGAAATCATACTTGTAATCTCTATCACTTATTAATTAATATTGAATTTAAATGTTTTGTTTTGGCTCCTTTTGTTATGAATCACCTTTTTAGAACTGGAGGGGACCCCAGGGATTATCTATTCCAACCTATATTTGAAAAGAATCTCCACTCTAATGAAAGGAAAGGAAATGAGTGAACACTTTATATAGTTCCTACTATTTGCCAGGTTCTGCTTTAAACAATTTCAAAAAATCTCATTAGCCCCATTTTACAGTTGAGGAAAATAAAGCAAACAGATTTGAGCACGTCTTCCTGACACCAAGCCAATCACCCCAGGTCACCTGCTGCCTTTACTTGAAGACTTCTCAATTAGAGGAACTCTATCATGTGTTAGGGTAACCAGTTCTTCCTGTGGACAACTCTAATTAGAGGGAAGATTTGTTGACATCAAGTTTTAATTTAACTTTATGTAACTTCCTCTTGATGCTCCTGTTTCTGCCCTCTGGGGGCCAAACAGAACAAGTTTAATACTTTTCACATATGACAAAGCTTTAAGTTCTTGAACACAAATATAAAACTTTTCCCCACACCTCTATTATCTCTTCTACATGCTAAACATCCCCAGCTTCTCCAACTGATCTTCATTGCATGTAATGCAATCTTCACTGTCCTTCACTGTCCTTGTGGGCATGCTCTCCTGCTATTCAATGTCCTTTGTAAACTTTAACACTTGGTACTGGACACAGATGCTTCAGATACAGTCTTGCTTGGGCAGAGTAAAATGGGACTGTCACCTAATCTCTAGAAGCTACATTTGTCTTCATGCAGCCCAAGACTACAAGATAACAAACATTTTACCTTTCATATTTGTAAGGTAATATTTTATATAAGCAATTGAGAGTGGATAAAAAGATGGTCTTGGAGTCAAGAAGACCTCAGCTCAAATATTGCCTTAGGTTGTATAATCCTCCAAAAATCATTTAAACTGTCAGGATCCCAGGCAACTCTCTAAGATCATAAATTGCACAGTATGGTGCTTGTCTACAATGAGAATTTCTCAATGGAACTTTTTCCTTGCAATTACCAAGAAAATCAAAGGTCTGGTCAGAGGTTAACACTTCATGTTTTTGGAAGGAAGCCCGTGAGCTAAGAATGGCTTTTATATTTTAAAATAAAATAATCTTTTATTTAAGGATGCAAATACCATTTTCACCTGGGGTCATACAAAAATAAGTAGAAGTAGAAATATTGACCCATGGGTAGTATTCTGCCAACCCTTGCTTGGTCTAATCTGATCCAATATTTGTTAAGTGCTCACTCAATTATCATCATCATTGGTTGCATTTACAGAGTGCTTTAGGATTTGCAAAGGGCTTTGTACACAATATCTTGTTTGCTCCTTACAATAACTCTTAGGAGAAAGGTATTATTATTCCCATTTTAAAGATGAGGAAAATGAAATATTTAATTTCATAAGAGAGGTTTAATGACTTGCAGAGCAAGATTTGAATTCAGATCTCCCTGACTCCAAGTCCAACAGTCTAAATACAACGACACTTAGCTTATCATCGTGTTGTACTAGATGTTGTAAAAAAAAAATATTCTGACGTATTGAAGGAAAATACAGTAATTAAAAATAATGCTTCCTTTTCCTTAACTATGAAAATGGTGATGCCTGAACAATATATTCTACTCAGGATTGTTCAAAAAGGCAGTATGTGGTAGTTGGACAGGATTCACTTGTACAAAGGGACTTAATAACTTCAGTCAGGAAGATGGTCACGATCTCTACAATGAGATATTTACACTCTAATGCAGAAATATTGTCATAATGTCTTTGCAAGAAATGTCTTTTAGATTTTCTAGATTGTCAGTTCACATGAGGGATATATACATCCTAAAAAATCTTGGTTATTTGGAACTCTTTAAGAACTCAATACAAAATAACTTGTCTATGGGTTAGTCACAACTCTACAGTATGACTATAGGAAAAAACACTACTGTCTTTTTCATCCAAAATGGGCAACATTTTGAAACCATGCCACACTGACCATTAGCTATATTCCTGTCAATAATGCCTTTGGAGACAGTAGTTACATTTAAAATGAAATCTCTCAAATGGGGATTTAATAAGATGATAAAAAGTATCTATTAAAAATCAATAGCTACATAATAAAATATGTATTATGCCTATGTATAGCAAACACACATAAAGAACTTCTAACCCTACACCCCAGAGGATTAGTGGTTCTGTTGTTTTTAACATGGTAATGGTCCTAGAGTTCTTAATTCTAATCTTTCTGTAGCACTCTTACCAAGCCAGACCAGAATCCAAATGTCTTTTCATAGACTTACATAACAGGCTTATTTTTGTGTTTTGCTTCAAGCAGAATTCAATTAAATTCAACACCTCTTTAAAGCAAATTGATCATGTGCTGGTTCTAACTGGCAGGCCACTGGAGATAAAGTATATGGTCTTAAGCATTCAAAGTAGTCAATATTACAATGGCAAAATTTATTCAAGAAAAAATGAGAGAAGTCAGACTGGCTGAGGTGACAAACCAGGAAAATGACAAGTGCTGGAGAGGATGTGCAAAAATTGGAACTGTAATGCATTGCTGGTGGAGCTGTGAACTGATACAACCATTCTAGAGGGCAATCTGGAACTATGACCAAAGGGCTATAAATAACTGCATACCCTTTGACCCAGTAATACCACTTTTTGGGTTGTATCCCAAAGAGATCACAGAAG
>JAQQSW010016591.1:0-11639 GCA_028646575.1 Pseudocheirus occidentalis | reverse complement strand
CCTCCTGTCCTACCAGAAAATAGGAGAGCAGAGCAGGGGAGGGACTTTACAGTGGGATTACTGTTATGGGGTTGGGGCAGGAGCAAGAAGGGGAGAAAATGTGTAATTCAAAAAATGTAATGAAAATGAACAATGTAAACAAGAAAACAAATAAAAACTAAATTAAAAAAAAGTGTGGATGAATTTTGACCATGGTTGGAGTAGAGTACCATTGATGAAATCACAGGTTCATTTGAAGCAAAGTATTGAAAAATGTCAGAAGATTGTAGGATTTGGAATTGGAAGGGACTTTTGTGAACATGCAGTCCAACCAACCCATTGTACAGACTGGGAAATTGAGGCACTTTGAAATTAAGTACCATCTTGCCCGAGATCAAAATAAAACAGGAATAGATTTCCAATTCAGGTCTTCAAACTCCAAATCCAGTGTTTCTTCTATAAACACACCATATCACTACAGAATAAAAGTTTTTATTAGCAAAAATTTGCCAAGTCAAATGCTAGCAGATGGAAAGACTGTGTTGAGAAAGAGAAATCTTTAGTCCTTAAAATAAGAAGTGAAAACCCCCAGTTTCCTGTAATAGGTTTTCTTCTTTGAAAAGTAGGGAGAGGACTCTCTAAAATTCATGTCTCAGATCTTATGTAACAATTGAAACATTTTTCTAAAGAAATTCTGGCAATACTTATCAATGTTCTAAATCTACTTAAATAAAATTTGCCAAAGTAAAGAAATATTAGTAAATGAGGTAGATTGCTGCCTTTCAGAGATGTGATTTGCCTCTCTTTATCCTCCCCATCACCAGTTTCATTTCTGCATCTATAGGTAGAAGACATATTAGGGAATTCATTTGCTGGAAAACAGTGTCTGCGTCTGTGTTCCCCTACCTTCAATGACCATTCAGCTAGTCAGCTGTTCACAGTTATCATCACCAGTAAGCTTTCAGCACAGGTTCAGTCACAACGTTTTTACTAGAGTGATTGGAACTGTCAGCAAACTGCCTCCATATCAAGATAGACACAATCTTGGCTTTGCTGCTCATTGGTTTTCTCTTTTGCCCACCTTCCCTTTATTCCCTTAATTCCATGAACCTTCAGGTTTTTGGTTGTATGGGCAACTCCCTTGGATGCAATCTTTGATTGAACCCCATTGTACTATTTGGAATTCCTCAAAGGTAGTACTCTATTTCCTTTGTACTCAGGCTTTCCTTCATGCTGGGGAAACTCTGTTCCCTCTTGTTTCTACCTAACCTCTACTTCATCACTTCCCAGAACCTTATATAAGGAAAATGTGCTTTGCTTCCCCAGGCCCTTTTTTGACTGGTCTCCTTGGCCCATGGCCAATCATAATAACAGAAGATTTGGGTTTTCACCTACATAAATATACATTGTACTTTGGTGGGGAAAGTTTTGTGTTTTTCTTCACTCCCTAAAAATGAGTTGCCTTAAGGGGTGTAGAGTTATCTTATTTATACAATTTACTACAATTTGATTTCAAATCTGGGAGAGGAACAACAGTGTCAGTGGGGAGAGCTTTGGAGCTCAAATTCTGATGGAGCCACTTTCTACTTGTGGGATTTTGGCATGTTACAACTTCCCTGGGCCTTATTCCTATCATCTATAATATGAGACAATTGATCTTTTATGGCCATCTGAATCTTTAAATCTATAACTTAGGATTCTGTATCCTTACAGGAGATTTTTTTTATAACTTCTATATGAAGAATTAAATAGGCTCAAATTAAAAGTTGATGGCTTTCATATTTGGCACTGCCCCTTAAAACTGTTATACTTTGTTGCTTCATGATGGTTGAGAGATGGCACTAGGATCTTTACCAGTGCAGCACCAGCTCTAATAGAAACTAGAATGCCTTTCAATTTGGGCCTTGTAACAGAACCTAAATAACTGTGTCATCTGATAACCAGTCTAGCTAAGCTCAGATATGCTCATCACCAAGTTGGCTGAAGGGTAGTGACTTTTTCAGTCGCAAAAATTCTCAAAGACCATCTGCCATGTCATAATGTAGGTACAATATGTGTTGATGTTGGGAGTACCCATGACAACAAAATTTCAGGTTCTTGAAGTATTGATATAAGTTGTTCTTTTACAAAGAAGGTACGTAACCATATCTGGAAGTGCTTGTTTTAAAGGACTTAAATTTCCATTGAATTTTTTAGTTCTCTTTCATTACGTGTGGACCTGAAAACCATCACCTGAGAATGTTTGCACAAGAATTTGAACAAAATATAAAGATGTGAAAATTCCACTAGACTACAGAAGTTCGAATGTTTTCACAGTTTTTTCCCCCAGTTTTCAACTGTGGAATATAAAACCACATGGCTGGGCACATAATGCCCATAAATGGGTTCTTTTTAAAATTGAACTGAATCACCCTCCACCTGTCATTATTTAAAAGCAACCTCTTATCTTGTGATCTTACTATTTCAGGAATGATGAAGGGAAGTTAAGCTTCTACTATGTTTATACTAAACACTATATACATATTATTTTGTGTGATCTCATTTAATATTTATTGAACTTTTAAATTAAATTAATTTAAAATGTTAAGAATTGCCTAAAGAGGTGTTGTATTTTTTTCTAGAGTGCCAAAAAAAATACATTGCTTATTAGCATCTGAGAGAAATTCCTTAATACCAGTATCATGTAATCTCGATTATTGGGAGAAGACATAGCTTGGCAATATGCTTTTAAAATAGTTGGACAAGTCCCACTATTGTTTTCCTTAGAGAAGCTGAGTTCAACAAAGTTTTCTAACCTGGACTTTCAGGAATAGCACTTTTTTTTACTTGAAACTTGACTCTTTTGTCTAGTTAGTTAATAATATTTGAAGCTACCTGACAGATAGCATCTGGTATGTGTGTTCTTTTTTCTTTTCACGAGAGGTTGTACCTCACACCTGGCTACTAAAGCCCAGCATATCATTTTCAATCTAACTTGATTGAAAAGTTAAAAAAAAAACTTATACTGATCATGACACAAGGACACTTCAGGCACCTAATGTTACTTCTTTGAAGTTCCATCTCCTATGTCTGTATGATGAAGTCATGCTATGTAAACTCCACTGAGGTATGGGATTTCTTTTTATGTTTTCCATTGTATAGTCAAAATCTAAGCTACAAGTGTTCCTTATGACTCAGAAACTGAACTGGTTCCAGATGAATATTTGCTAAATCCTTCATACAGGGATGGCCAACTGTATTCTCTTCCTTTAGGATATTTTAAATACTTAGAGGGTGCTATTAGGTGAACTGGGATTAAGAGAGAATGAGTTTATGGTGTCTCTCATTGTTTTACTCTTGGCTATATTTCTTTTCTGCTTTTCTTCCAAAAATTAGCTTGCTGACTAGAAAAAGAAAAGTGAACTTTGGCCTCAGACTTTCCATATTGAGTCAGCATTTGTGGAACTCTGGTGTAGTAAAAATTTTTTTTTCTCAATCAAAAGCTTAGTGGGTGGTGTTGAGATTTTACTTTGACACTGATTGATTGCAATTAAATTAGGCACGTTAAATAGTTTGGCTTTTGAGAGACTGATGTTCATATAATATTCTGTGTTAGGCCAGGCTTGGAAATTTTCATTTTGCAAAGTATGAGGAAGAATCAATATGAGAACAGTAGATTGCACAATGGCATCTGTTAAAAAGGTCAATGAACAGACCATCTAATTAAAGTGAACCCAATAGTCCCAGGACATAAATGGTAAAGGGGGTTCTCTTGTTACCAAACTCACATTAGAATTATTATTCTGTCCAGCCATATTTACACACTTGTCATGCCATTCCTTGTTTCCTAGCTTTTTATAGGTTTTCTTTTGGGCTGTTATGCTTAGATAACCACCTGGAAGTTCTCCTGGGAAACCTCCCAAGTCTAGACATGGAGGGGAAAAAAATCCTCACATATGTTTTTTATTATATGGAACTTTTACTCTACAGCTAACACAACTCCTACATCTTCAATAAGCTGCCAATTATGTCACATTACATGATAAAGCCCCTTAGTATAACTAACATAAGTGCTTGACTCTGGAAACCAGAATAATGAAGGGGAAAGTAAGGGATTCCATATAGGGGTTTCATATAAATTGCCCTAATTTGTATTTGTAAGAGCTGAGTTGTGAGCAACAGTTTACTGAATAAATTATAATGTTCTCTCTCCTATAGCAAAAGCACTCATCTACTCAAGGGTGGCATGGTAAACATGAGGTACTTGGCTAGGAACCAAGAGATGGTGACTATGCTCAGGTTTTACCAACAGTTGGTAGTGTATCTGAGGAGAAGGCACTGTAGAATCACTTGCATTCTAGAGCTAGAAGGGACCTTGCAGGCCAGCAAACTAACATCCTCATTTTACAAACTAGGAAACTGATTCCCAGGGAGAAAGTATTTGCTCATAGTCATGTATCTAGTTCAAAAGAAGTGGAATTTGATCTCAGACTCGGATCGTTTTACCCTATGTCTAAGTTTCTTCCCATCATGCTATGTTTATCTCAGTTCTTCCAAACTGTTATATATGAAATCAGTGTGATCTCTTATTTCCTCTTGTCTCAGGGAGTTATGATGAGGCAAAGAAAGACAATGACAGTGGAATCCTCTAGCTATCTTGAGGCCATTCATTAAATGAATGAACATTTAAATTTCATATGAAGAACCCTGTTTAAAATTTTGGCAATACTAGTAAATTTCATGGGTATAGAGTTAGAGATACATAGCACATAGATACATAGATGTCCTTTATATAGCTATATATTTATCTATCGTGTATTCTCTCTCTCTCTCCTTCTCTCTCTCTCTCCTTGTCTCTCTCTCTCTCTCCTTGTCTCTCTCTCTCTCTCTTTTCTCTCTCTCTCTCTCACTCTTTCTCACACACACGAGTAAAAAGATTTATATGTGAGTCCCAACTTCAAAACTTTCTGATCATGTGTATGCTGATGAGAAGGCCCATTTAGTTAGGAGACCTAGACCTGTGATTCCATCAGTTTGGTAAATATTCATTTGGAAATTACCTCTACAAATGAAAATTGGTAACTCAGCATTTGTAACATAACCTTGGAAAGTTGCTGGAGCACTGAGAGTTTAAGTGAATTGCCCACAGTCACACAACTAATATGTGTCACAGGCATAGGCTTTAACTCAGGTCTTCATTACTCCAAGGTCATGCACTATGACATATCCTTTCAATAAATAACTCTCTTTTAGTACATTGCTTATAACAACTCTATGATGTAAGTAAAATAAAAACCATTTCCATTTTACAGATGACAAAAATCTTTCAAAATTCTTACTTTGATATTTCATCATAGAATGGAGATGACCCAGCATTCTCACATGCTGTGGCAACAAAATGGAAGTTGTGTCAGCATCTACCATATTGGGAAGGTTTATAGTATAGACCCAGACAGAAATTATGCTTACATTATGTAAACTAGTCTAGTTAGGTATGGAGAGCTTACCAGGCTGATCACTCTGTGATTAATTATTTGCCTATTACTGTTTATGAAACAGAAAAAAAAATAAAATGGTCTTTAGTCCTAGGAAATTTCCTTCTGCTTATTCAAAAAGCGTAACAGCAGAAGAAAGTGAGTTGAAGGGGTGATAAGAGTTATATGGATCTTAGACCATCTTTAAATATTTACATAGCTGTTAGTACCCTACATGCAAGATTCTTGTTGACATGAGTTCTTTCTTCCATTCTTTTTATCCAGTTGACATCATACCCTGTTCCCTCCCTCCTCCTTTCCCTCTTTATCCAATAATCAAGTAATGCTTCTGGTCAAGACCAATCCTTCTATATAAGGGGCAGACTCAAGGCAAGAAGACCAAATAAAAGTCTGTTGCAATAATCCAAGTTAAGAATAATGTAAACCTTACCTAAAGTGGTAGCTGCATGAAAAGGGAAAAAGGGTTCTGGAGATGGAAACATCAATATTAGGCAGATAACTAGATATGTTGGGCCAAGTTGAGTGAGGACTCTACAATAATGCTGAATCAACCTGGGAGAATGATGGTGATAACATTAAAAGGAATAGGGAAGTTTGGAAGAAGGATGGATTGGGAGGAAGGTAATGAGTTCACATTTAGATAAATTTAGTTTAAGATGTCTCCATAGTATCTGGATTAAAATATTCAGTAGACAGGAATGTGCTGGTAAATGTTTAATAACTGGGTTTCCAAAGAAAATGTACTTGAATGTATTACACACTTTAAGTTCAGTCTACATTGTTAACATATCCTCCATTGCTTTTTTTCCCTTTTTAGAGGGGTAAATCAGGGCAAGTGGGGTTACATGGCTTCCCCAAGGTCACATTACTAGTAAGTGTTAAGTGCCTGAGATCAAATTTGAACTCAGGTCCTCCTGACTCCAGGGCCAGTGTTCTATTCACTGAGTCACCTAGCCACCCCATCCATTGCTTTTTAAAGTCTAGACAATCAACAAAACAATAAATCAAACCTTTATTAGGTAGCATTTGCCAATTTTCTAGGTGTAAATGCTTACAGTGAAATGTTAATAATCAGCTCTTGCAAACTGATTTGAGCCAGCTTGCTCAATACCCTGCTAATAAGCAAATAATGATGTGAGGCTAGAGCTCAGAGGAGAGCCTGAAGCTGGTCATTTGGATTTGGGAGTCAACTACATAGAGAATAATCATTTAAATGCTTACAATATGCCAGGCACTATGCCAGGCACTAGGAATACAAATACAAAGGCTTAATTTCAATTCTCAAGGAACTTATGTCCTAGTAGGAAATGGTAATTAAACCCATGGTTGATGATGAGAATATCAAAAGAGTTTAGAGAAGAAAAAAGGACCTAGGATAGAACCTTGGGGATTACTTGCAGCTAAGGAGAATAATAGAAATAATCAACCAGCAAAGGAAATAGAGTGGTCACAAAGGACTCATTAGAGATGAGTCATGCCTTAAAGGATAATCTTCCCAAAGAAGAATCTGACAAATATATGTCTTAGTCCTTAAAATATATAACATAGAGAATTTTTTAAGTGACCTCTTAAAAATTAATACCAAAGAACCACTACGGGAGAAACATGCCCACCAAAGGAATTTTCTACCATGATATGTGTCTCTCAGAGAGTACAGGTGGAAGAGGTTTATTCCTTATAAATGTATTATTCCTTATAAATCTCGAGTTTCTCCAGATGCTCTTGTTCTGGGATGATACTGTGTTGATTATATTAAGACTTACAATACTGGAGATAACATAACAATCCCAAAATGAAATTCATAATCATTACAAAGAATTTGGTTGAAGTAGCCAGACTTGTGGAAAACAAACAACTAAGTGGGTGAAGAATGCCTTTTGTCCAGACTACAATTTTAAGTTGAATAAAACAAGCCATAGAGTTGGTACATTGAATCTATCAGTTGGACAGACATGCATGGACAGCAAGCTGGACCCAGAAGTTGAAAAGAAGAAAATCAGTTTAGTTTCCATTGGGAAACTCTACTGTGTTTCAAATGATCCCTGCACTTCTTACTGAAATAAAGAACCATCATTTCAAAAATAGTATTCTCATGTTGAGTGGCACAGTGAATAGAGCACCAAATCTGGAGTCAGGAAAACCTAAGTTCAAACCCATTCTTAGACACAAACTAGCTATGTGATCCCAGGCCAGTCAATTAATATCCTAGTGCCTCAGTTTCCTCAATGGAAATAGGAGCTAATAATTGCTAGATAAGTAGGGGGAATGGCACCGGAGTTGACAAGTGTGATGTGAAAGAACCTGAAATAATCACATGACAAGAGTGACAATATATAGACAGTCATTGTGCTCCACTGGTATACATGCGTTGTAAAGATAATTAGAGGCAGTTCACATTAAGTAGGCCCCCTATGAAAGAATTATAAAAAGACATGTAAATACTTTGTATTAGATAATAGAACATGGGTGAATCATAATTTCCACAGATGGGGGGAGTATTCATGTTAAATGACAGCATAGATCCTTTAGCATGTCAGAATTTATAGAGGAGGTAAGTGAGGCTAGAATGACCAGTAACTTGTTCATGATCATATAACTGGTTTGAGAGAGTATTCAAAGCCAGGTCATCTGAGACTATGTCCTGTGGTCTAACCATTGTATTATAATGCTCCCAAAACATAGTACTTGTGCTCAATGAGTTCATAATGTGGTAGCTGGGATTGTCATATATGCAATTACACTATCAAAAAATAACTTAGGCAAATAAAAAGGCTGGACTAAAGTTCTATGCATGTTCTAAGGTGATAAGAATTGCTGAAATAGTTAAGCAGGTAGCCTTCATGAAACAGGAAGCATTTGAGCTGGACTTTAAATGATGTCAACAAATGAAGACATTGAAGACCTAAGCAATAACTTAAAAGAATGGGGATGAGAAGACACTGAGTAGAAGGAAATCCTGTTTGGTTAAAGCCTTTTGTTGCTTAGTCATTTTTCAGTCATGTCCAAACTTTTGTGATCCCTTTGTGTGTGTGTGTGTGTGTGTGTGTGTGTGTGTGTGTGTGTGTGTGTGACAAATATACTGGAGCAGCTAATGCATGAAAGGAGATAGCAGGGGTGGCTAGGTGGCACAATGAATAGAGCACCAGCCCTGGAGTCAGGAGGACCTGGGTTCAAATCTGGTCTCGGACTCTTAACACAAAAAAACTCGCCAAGTGACCCTGGGCAAGTTGCTTAACTGCCAATTGCCCTCCAAAAAGTGGGAAAAAATGAAAAGAGAAAAATGGCTTTAACAAGAATAAAAATAACTGAAGAAAAATAAAAAGAAAGGGGATAGCATAAGTTAAACCAGAACGTAAGGCAAGAGCCATGTTGTAGTGGACATTGAATGGCAATAGAATTTATTTGGTGGAAGCCAGTGAAAGTTTAATGTGCTACCCCCAACAAAAGAGAGTGAGAAAGAGAAGTTAGAAAGACAAAAGGAAAACAAAGAAAGGCACAGGGTGATTTGAAAGACAGCGAAAACAACAACAAAAACAACCCAGAGAAGTGAGAATTTATGGGAGAAGAGGGTGAACAATGGTTTCAAATGTACCAAATAAATCAAGAAGGATGAAAAAGGATGTGAAAAGGCCATTGGATTTAGCAATTAAGAGATCACTGGCAACTTTGGTAAGGACAGTTGTGGCTGACCAATGAGTTTAAAAGCTGGACTTGAAAGAGTGGAAGAGTGAATAAGAGGTAAATAAATGAAGGCAAGTATAGATAGGTTTTTTTAAAGTTTCTTCTTCTAGGAGTTCAGCTGAGGAAAGAAGGAAATACTTAGTACAGTAGCTTCCTTAGAGGATGGTAGAGTCTAGTAAAGTTTGTTTATCTATGTCTGTCTGTCTGTCTATCTATCTATCTTTCTATCTTTTAGAATAAAGCAAAACGTTTATGTTTGAAGGCAGCAGAGAAGGAATCAGTAAATAGCAGGAGATGGACAATTAAAGGGAGATAATGAATGATTTAAAAAACAATCCACTAGGGAAGGTAGGAAGGAATGATATCAAGGACACTTAAAACTTGAGATTTTCTCTGGTAGAAGAGAGGTCTCAATCTTGAAATGACCTTAGAAATGTCTGCAATCTTAGAATGTGTACATTCTTTGTCTTAGCAATCCTACTGCCAGGCACTTACTTCAAGACGGTGAAACATAGAAAGAAAAGTCACACAGAGATCAAAATATGATAGCAACACTCTTTTAGTATCAAAGAATTAGAGATAAAGTTTTGGCTTTTAATGAGGTAATGGCTAAACAATTTGTGGTACAAAATATTTTTGTTCTATTAGAAATAATCAATATGAAGATTATATTAAAAACGGAGTTAGCAAAGTCTTTTCTGGAATATTATAAAGTCAACAGAATCAGGAAAACAATAAACACAATGCAATGGAAATGGAAAGAATTTAAAAAAAAAGAAATTGAATGCTTTATAATTATAATGACCAAGCTTTTTCTGAAGAAGACATGAGAAAATGCATCTACTTCCCTTCAGTGCAGAGGTGGGAAACTGTAAGGAATATTACATATGCTTCCATACTTAATTGATGGGTTTGGTTGGTTTTGCCATATTAATTTTCCCCCTGTCTGTTATAAGACACTTAAACACACATGTGCCAGGCACTTTGCCCCTCAAGGAACTCACATTCTAATAGATAACTTGCAAAATAAAACTATCCTCATACAAGAATATTACAAGATGCTACAGGGGAAGATTCCCAGGAGAGAAAAAGGGGGAAGGATATATTAGGAAATGAAGGTGATATTGAAAAAAATGTTGTCTAGTTTAATTCTTGGGCAGCCAGGTGGCGAGTGGATAGAACGGTGGGTCTGGAGTCTCAGATGAGTAGTGGTTTTGTGACCCTGGGCAAATCACTGAACACTATATGCCTCAGTTTCCTAATCTGTAAAATGAACTGGAGAAGGAAATAGCAAACCACTTCAGTATTTTTGCCAAGAAAAACTCCAAAGGGGTCATGAAGAGCTGGCCATGACTAAAAACGCCTAAACAACCAAACTTCAATTCTTTCATTTTTTCAGAACAATTTACACAGTGAGTCCACAGGACATACCAAGGAAAGCTCTTAAGTCTCTTGACTCACTAATGGCAAAAGTAATCAGTGTTTCTCCTGTCTCCAAAAATGAAAGCCTCATTGCATCTATGCTTATTTTCTCAGGCGCATAGCAATGGAACAAACGTAAGTATAAGAACTTTCCTGGGCCTCTTAGTCTAATAAATCACTACTGTCTCCTGCCTCTCTCTACCCTTCTAATAAATAGTGTGAACATGAGGGTCTCTGTGTCTGGTTTACATATTATTCCTTCCAAAACCTGAGTCAGTGTTTGTTTTTCTTTGGACTTTTTGAAGTTATAGTAATACTATTCAGTGCATGAGTAAGAGAGAATTAAGAAAGCAGAAGCAAATGGGTTAAATTACAGGCTTGCTTGCCCCTAGTCCAACAGTCCTCAGTGTCTCTATGGAGAAGATTTCACATAATTATTTCCTGACCTGGGGTGCTTTGGCAGGGCTTGGGTTTGAGTAATGTTCACATACGTTGCCTTTTGAAATACTAAGTGTGGAGGAAGAATATTCATTTATACAACAAGCATTCGTTCAGCACCAACAATAATAACAGTTTATGTTTCTTGAGTGTCTTAAGGTTTGCAAACCACTTTTAATCATGACCTCTGCTTTACAGATTAGGAAACTGAGACACAGAGAGGTTAAATTTTTTGCTCTGGTCATGCAATTAAAGGCATTAGAGCCAGAACTGGAATCCAGGCCTCCCAACATTTAGCATACTTGTGTTTTTTTCCCATTAAACAATGCTGTTATGATGCTGTGCTACAAGTATCAGGGCTCTAGCCCATGAAGAACTTAAAATCTAAATAAAATAAGACTGAAGTATATTGGGTTAATATAGCCTTAGTCTGTTTCTCTTGAATAAGATCACCTGGTTAATTGGGCAGAATAGAAGGGTATTCAGGTATAATGGAAGGATCCTTGACTCTGGATTTGCCTTCAAATGTCATGTGACTTCTGAAGTTTATTAACTTCATAGCCTTAGATAAGTTCCTTCATGCATAAAATAGGACACAGGTTAGATTAGACACTCTCTCTCTAAGATCCCTTTATCTCTAAAAGA